>JAKTXQ010000008.1:63342-89107 GCA_030582995.1 Candida maltosa
AAAAAAAAAAAAGAATTGAACTCCATCTTTTTATCGCTTCCTTTTTTTTTTGTCACTTTATTAATTCATGTCATTTGAAATAACTTTCTTAGGATCTTCCGGAGGTCCTTTGGAAGGAAGCACATGTTCCATACTATTAAAATCAGTCAACATATCCTATGAGAAAATCCTCGAGAGTCATCTAACCGATGAGTTATTATGTATTGATGCAGGATCAGGAATGGGAAAATTAACCGAGATCATACATCAAGAGTCAACTTATCAGCAATCATCTTGCAATTTACTATATTATTACCCTGACTGTGAACCCATCTCATATTACTATCACCCTAGCGTTACCGTAACTTCCCCATTCAAAGATTTCACACCCAATAGATCTCTTCAACATACCCAGAAAATCTACAACCATCTCACCAATTATCTTATAACCCACTCCCATTTAGATCACGTCTCAGCATTAGTCGTCAACTCAGCTGGGTTTAATAAAAAGTACCTGAATAAAATTGTGTATGGTGCTCACTGCACTATAAACGCATTACAGAAACATCTATTCAATGGGAAAATATGGCCCAATATGCCCAGCTTCAACATCGTCGACTTGCGATATTTGGAAACTAATAGACATTCACAGATTGGCAAATACAATATCCTGATGTTTGACTTGAGTCATGGTGAATTCAGCAAACTCACAGAAGATCCAGACACCGATTGTTTGGCACCTTTAGGGAAAGCCAACCATCGACGAACTTCAATAACCACAATCCCACAAAACTCAAACGGTTCAGCGATGAAGAATTCAGAGGCGTTGAATCAACATTACTTATCTTCCGCGTTCTTGGTGTCGAGAAACAAATCAAACTTGTTGGTGTTTGGTGATTTCGAAAGTGATCTCACAAGCAAATTAACGAGGAATTTATACATCTGGCAACGTGTCGCGCCGTTGATTATTAATCAACTGATGGCGGGGATCGTGTTGGAGTGCTCGAATAGTTTTGAAATTGATCCGAATCAATTGTATGGTCATTTAACTCCGAAATTGTTGATTTATGAATTGAAGCAATTGGCTAATGCATGTATGGCGATTGATCCAAGTATAAACCAACCATTACAAAATTTGAATGTTATTGTAACCCATGTTAAAGAACCGATTTTTGATGATGATGATATCGAGTTATCTGATCCTCGAAAGAAAATCTTGACTGAGTTGAATAAATTGAATGAGATGGAGAATCTAGGGTGTAATTTCTCCATTGCATTAAGTGGGACTTCAATCATTATATAAGCTATTATTATTAGAGAGTATAAGTTTGTTTGATACAACAAAAAATACTTCTTTCCTTCTTGTTTTTGTTCTTGTTTTTTTTTTAATTCTTGATATAGTATTCTTCATCTTTTTTTTTTATATATTATATATAGGTTTATATATATATACTAGTATACACCAAATTCTTTTGTTTTGTTAAACCTATTGAATTAGATAGTTTTCGGAAGTTATATTAGAATGTAAATCAAATGGTAAAGAAGCTTCATCGTCGTTATTGGCAACCACATCAATTATGGAAACCCCACCTAATGAAACATCACTTTCAACAACTTCTTGGTTACTGATTTCAAATTGAGCTTGCATTGGGAACAAGGAATCTTCATCATCAACAGGAACGGTGAATTCAAAAGATCCTTGAGGATCATCAATGGAAATCGAGCCAATGTTAAACACGACCCCTTGTTCTTCGTAAATCTCATAAGAAACGGTATCATTACCACTTCCTTCTTGTAAATGAACGTCATGAGTCAAAACTGGAACTAATATCTTCAAGTTTTCAATATTTGGATGGTTTGGATGGCTATCAACAAATTCACTAGTCAATTCATATTCCAAAGTGACTTGAGCTTGGCCACTATCGGCTCCATTGACCCAGATGGTGAAAACAATTGGCACCAATGATGTGTCATCTTGTTTACCTACACTTCTCCATCTTAAAACACCCAATGGTTGGTCATTTGATGGGAAAGTCTTGGATTTATCTTTAACAGTAATAACCGCTTCCAGTTGAAACAAACTACGATCAACATTAGGATGAGTCTTGAATGGTTTTTTATCACCAGCGATTTTCAATAATATTTTAGCATTGGCCAATTCAGTTTGGTTTATTCTCAATTGCAAATCACCTTTGATTTCTGAGGAGGAAACAGATCCTTCTCGACTGATATCAGCAGTCACTTTTTCATTAACGGTGATTAAAATACCATTGTTTGGAACTCTATTGACTGGAGCTGGTGATTCACTTTTAGACACAACTGGAGTACTTGAACCAGATCCAACAGCGGAAGAAGAAGTGGCTGGTTTATGATGAGCAAATAATGGTTGGTTTCCAGTAAGCAATGGTTCATGTGCACCACCGGCAGATGGCATGGTTCTTCCTGGAGTTTTCTTGGCTCCCAATTGTAATCCACCACCTCTTGGTCTAGATAATAATGAATGACCTGCGCCACTATTATTGTTATTATTATAACTGTTGGTGGTTTCAACAACAGGAGTTGGTTGATAAGTTGGTTGGTTGTTTTGGTAACTGTCGTATCCAAATGAAGATGATCCAATACCGGAACCACTGCCACCTGCACCCATAGGTAATTGTTCCATGTTCTTTCTGGCCAATTCTTTTCTTTGGATTTCTTTAGCTCTTCTCTTTCTTTCTTCAGCAGCTTCCAATTCCTTATTTCTTTCAATGATTTCTTGGATCTTTTCTTCATGGGAATCCATTTCCAAGAAGGTTTGAACTTGGGTCAATGTCAAGTTTTCTTTGTATCCCAAATTAATAATCTCATCAAAAGCGTCAATGATATCAAAAGATGATTCGAAAATTTCCCTTTCGTCGATATTTCTCAACAAGTTACTAATGGTGGACGCAAAAAGGTGCAACGTATCGATATCTTGCAAAATATTAGATGTCTTATTTGTGATTAAAACAATATAGAATTCCTCCAATGGCTGATAAACATATCTGACATTATCGTCTTCAACACTGGTATGTTGACCCGACGAGTTGGAAATCAAACTTGGGAAATTGGCTAGTAAGGCTGTCATTCTATCCCTGGAAAGATCTCTGAATTGTCTGGATAAAAGAGGTTTACCTCCACGTGTACATATAGATGCTGATAATACAACCATTGTTGACAATTAACTTTTTGCTATGTGTAAAGTATAGAATCAACAAGTTCGATTTGTTTTTTTCTTCCTTGAAAAAAAAAAAAAAATCTGTAGTCCAACAGTGTGAACGTAAAAAAAAAAATTAAATTTACTTCGTGTCAAGAATTCAAGTCGTGCGTTTTTGATAATTTTTGATCAAATATGGTATCCAATTCATACTTTATATTTGTTAGTAATAATCAACATAAATTGGTATGAAGTTATACTTACTAAAATTTCGGGGTGGATAAAGTTACCAAACGTGTGAATTTTACTTTTGGTGTCGAGTTCAATAAACTCTTCAAATTGGCAATGGTGTAATATTCGATTAATTTGGAAATATGTTAACCCAATATCAACTAGAAACAGAACTGTATCACAATTCAAATCCGCAAAATCCGTCAAACTTTCTGGTTCTTCCAAATTGATGATTTCCAAGATCCACAGTAAAGTATGATCAGGTGACACCAACACAAGCTTAATGTTTATGGAAACACAAATAATTTGCAATTTTTGCATTTTGTCACCACCATGTTGGAAAAACAATGGATTATTGACAACGCAGACAATGTACAAGGAATGGAGATGATGCTTTGCTTCCAATAACTTATCCAAGATTAAAAAGTGTCCCACATTATCTGTCTGAAGAAGAAAATCTGAATTCACTAAATAAATACCGACACGTGCATTTATTATGATATGAACTGGATAAGTTAACTTCATTTCTATGACGGTTATATTCTGGCACAACTCATTTGCTAATTGGAAATCAAATTCCCATAATGATTGGTCAACAATTATTCCTTGATTTGATGAAAATGAAAACGCACTAAAACATGTTGAAAAATCAATCGATGTTTCTTCTTCGATTTGTTCAGGTTTGACAGGGCTTTGCCGGATTGAAGGTTTTATAAACAGTAGCATGGATATTTCTGGTGGTAAGATTGTATTATCCATACAACTAATCTTCCGTCTTTTGTTAATTGGAACAATCATCTTTTCAAACTCATCAGTGTCGTTATGATAAGTAGCTACGTTGGTTATAATTTCTTGAGTGCAATCGTCTGGTGTTATCTCAGGCACGATGAAATCTAGAACAGTTTTTTCTAAAACTGTCTCCTGTTGGACCTCGCCACATTCAATATCTTCCATTAAATAATCATCGAAAAACGTATCAACATTCAAATCAATCGGTGTCCAATTCATATGATTAACCAAGATATTCTTAGGAAGTGACCATTCATCATCAACATTGCAATGCTTCATATAAAACAACATGATTAAAGATTTTGCGTTTTCAACACCGGATCGAAATTTGGTTACCGGGCACACCAAATATTTCCCACTTTCAGTCACTCGATTCTGAGATAATAAGTACTCTGATAAACTGGCAATGTTTGGTTCTTCAAAATCATCTATGACAGGCCATTTTTTAAATGTTGGTTTTGGGATATTACAATTCGAGTCTATTAGTATGTTAGCGAACCGATATTTGAGAGGTGATTGGTGATCCAATTGTAATAAGTTTTGATTAGTTGGTGTTATTTCTAATTCTTGCGCGGTTATAGATTCTGGTGCAATATCAAATATGTTTATGGTATCAGGAAGAACCCATTTTGATAAGACCGTGGTGAATGAACTTGTGGTTTTGATAGTTTGTGATACATCGACAAGATATTTGTGACTGTTCCAATTTCTCAAAACAGTTGTTGGTTGTGATGTATTATCCTTGAATATCGGTTGCTCTATTGTCTCAATCAAGAAATCATTCTTAGCTTCCACATCAGCTATTTTTATCAATGGGTATTTGTGTTTCACAATGGAAGTAGCAAACTCTGTCACATTATTCACTTTTGGAGATTCTTTAACATTAATCAAGTATTTACTACTGGTGATTTGATAAGGAATAGAACAAAGATCAACACTTTTATTTGACACTTTACTCAATCGATGCAACAACATTGCAGCTTGTTTATTCACTTGCAATTTTTCCGTCAAAACATCAGGACAAGTAGGAATACCTGGCTCAACTGATGGCATTAACTGACATTTATATTGTTCTTGGTATCTCTGAATCATATCTTTAAAACTCATATTTGGTTGTCAATGAAGAACATTTTGGCAACAAAAATATTTTTTTTTTTTTACAACCAAGGGCAATTTCATACATATATATATTATTATTAAATTAAGAGTATTAATTCTATTCATTCTTTTTCTTCTCTACTGCTTGTAATTCTGGCCATACATTTTCATAAACATCCCACACCAACCAATCATACCATCCCATATACGCTGGAACAATAGTGATTAAATGCCAGATACTATGCGCATCGACCAAATCGTAGAAAAACGGCGGGAAATCGAAAATCTCCATCGACATTCCGCAAAGCACGATGAAACAAAGCAAGATCGGGTATAATGAAAACAATTTAGAACTTCTTGCGAAAAACGAAGGCAAGATGGTTCGTTTGATATCAATGTAGTTCAAATGATCCAACAACACGGTATTCTCTTCTTGTTCCAAATTGTAATATTTCGTGTAAAGGGAGAAACACACCAAGATGTAGAATACATTCTGGATCAACCCCACGGTGATGTTGGCTCGCATGTTGTACGTGTAAGACCAGTCCGTGTACAATCTATGGAAATGGTAACCATACGCACCAATGCACAATAAGGCAAACATCCAACGGTAAATGATTCGTTCATGACGGTACAATTTGAAATATCTCGCACCCAAGGCATGGAATTGCGATAACACGGTTAACCCGGCAAAATAATAATCTAAATGTTCAGTCAACAAATAGTCACGCGTATGGAATATACTTGAGAAAATCCATGCCAACATGGTGATGATCTGGGTGATTAAAATATTAACAAACTGATATTTCAAATTCGATGGGATGCTAGAGTTGCCAAAAATAGTCATGACTTTTTTAAATCCAAGATAATTGACATATAAATTCCCTAACGACATCCTCAAACTGACTAATTCTTGAATACCGAAGATTCTCAAAAATGGCCATTTCCCATGGAATTGATAAATTTCCTCATTATGACGGACTCGTTCCGCAGTGATGACTCTCTGACATTGGTAATCACAATTCAGTTCACAATTCCATCCTAATAATCGGAGATGGAACGGTAATGGCATTGGATCAAATTGCCAATTCCCATTATAATATTTAAACTCAAAATGTGGATTCCGGCTTAATGCTTCACGATGTTCTTCTTGGATCAAATGGTATGGGTTCTGGCGACACGTGATTTGTTCACATTGGTATATACAATCTTGGAAAGCGTACAAATCATCACCGGGGGAAGCCAATGCAAGGGAGGATATTAACCCAAACACAAACGTAAAGAATATGCTCTTCATGGAGATTAGTCTGTAAGACAAGAGATTCAAGAAAAAGTTTTTCTTTTTTTTTTCAGGGTACAAAATAAATAAACGTGGAAAATTATTTAATGAAACGAAAAAAAAACAAAAGAAAAAGAAAAAAACGAGTGGGAAAAAAAATTCTTGTCTGTCTCAAATTTATTTATTTCGGCTAATATACACGAATATCTAATACACATCCGGGATTCCTTTTATTTTTTTCCATCCGGTAAAGTCTTATTCAAAAATTTGACCAACTTACAAATCCCAAAATATTTTTCAGGATCAACTGAACTAATAGTGAGATCAGGATTATGTTTGACTTTACTGACTAATGAATTTTCAAAATACAAAATGGAATCATGAACACCCCATGGTTCAACCACCACATCCACATATGCTTTCCCCTTTTCATTTCTAACATATTCATGAATTTTAGGATTGAAAATCCCTTTCGAATCAACATGTTGTGGAACCAATGGTGATCTCAACGCATATCTACACCATTCCAACACATCATCTCTGAAACATTCATGTTCACCAACAATCACAAACACCGAACTTTCTTCATGGTTCAAACTCGTGATTTCCTCCCAATCCGAATGATTATATTCACAATTCCCTGGAGAAATAGTAAGCGACTCGTAATCTTCATCACCCAAAATAAGATGTTGCATAGCTGGGTCTCGGAAATGGTCTATTTGGATCATATCATGAGGATCATTGACCAAATATGAACTCTTTGGATAAATAGTAGGCGCGATCTTAACCCATGGTGAAATCAAAACGATACTTTTCGGATATGGCAAGAATGGATTCTTCGATAATCTCAACTGTTGCAAGAAAATCAACGATAAATTTCCTCCCGCGGAATCACCCATAAGGATAAAATTATCATTTCCTTCATTGACCAAATTCGTATACGTATCCGTCAACTCCGTCAATTGATAAGGCATAGTATACCCCTTACTAGCCAACTTATAATCCAATGCCAAGATTGACAATTTCTCTTGTTTCGATTGATCCAACAAGTGATAGATCGTCAATAAAGATTCAATCTGACTCGGCATCGTGTCAAAATAATATCCACCTCCATGCAAGAAGATCAAGATTGGATCAGATGGGTTTCTAGCATGAGGTTTAACGATCCAGTGACTTTGTTTATCGTAACGTTTACCATAATTAGGCAATTTCGTCAATGACGGGTATAATGTCCTGATGAAGGTGTTGATGAGGAATCGGTTCGACATGATTGATAATATCGCGCTTTCTCGGACAGGCATGAATAAGGCGGTTCTGAAAACGACGAGTTTGAGGGAGTTGATTAAATCATTTTTGAATTTGGGGTTGATGCCCCCGGTGAATGGGTATTTTAATAATACGAGTAATAGTTTGATGGGAATGCTTAATAATACTTGTAATCCTTTGAATGAAAGCATGGTTGGTGTTTGATTTTTTTAGGAGAGTCTATCAAAAGAAAGAAAAGATGGATATTGTTTAAAGTATATATATATTCATGAACGAGAGGGGGAAGAAGATGAAATGCTTAAAAAAGAAAAAAAAAAAGATTGTAGATTTGGATTTTTCCAAGATTACTGAATGTGGAGAATTGTTTTTCCAGAAATTATTTTCATGTGAAATTTCTTATCATAGTGATATTGAACTTGTACAGGTAATTACCATTGAATGAATACCACTAGATACCGCACATCTACTTATCGCACAACGGTTTACGTACTTTCACATCATCAAAAATCAAGGAGTGCCGACTTCTAGAATAAAAATCAATTCTTTTCAACAATGATATTATCACATGCGATAACGGTTCGGAAGCAGAAGAAAAAATAATAACAGAGGTACACAAAAAAAATAGTACAAAAATGCAACAAGCATAAAGTGAAGAAAGAAAAAAAAAGTCATTTTATTTAATATTTGGCACCAAAAAACAAGCTATAATTGTTATAATCAAACGGTAAAGCACTCGTACTGGTATTTGCTGTATCTTCAATTGGTAAGAGATCCAGCGACACGAAATATTGTTGGAAATCCATCAAATTCTGCACGTCGGTATGATTTGGATCATCAATGAAATTGAAATTATTCAAAATTCTGTAAGCATAATCATTCATACCCAATTCTGTTCTTGTGCTTAAACTTTCATGTCTTTGAATCAAGGCAGATATCAAATCAGCACTGATTTCAGCATACCTCTTTGCACCTTCGTTACATACGGAAAAGTGTAATAAAATGTATTCAGCATTCTTCAAGTAGTTAAGCAAATCAGTTTCGGTATATTCTTCTGGATCGTAAGATTGATTGAGAATGGTGATTCCTAAAATAATCGACGAGTAGAAACAACAGGTGATGATAACATAACATTCCATTCTTCTGTACTCTTTGAACGCTGTGTTGATGTAATGATTCATTAGCTTGATGGCTAAAATGGATGATTTAGTAGCAGCTTGACAAAACTGTTTACTTAATTCTTCATTTTCATACGATTTCTTCATTTCCGGGTTGATATTACTGACAGCTTCAAACATGAAAAACGGACGACTCAATAACATAACAGCCCATAAGTGTAACAAATGGGTTACAAGTAAAATACACGTATTCCCGTGATCCTCATTATCGGCAATCTCCGTTGGGTTTAAAACTTTGTCGAACGATAACAGAGGATCCAAATTTTTCGACCATAATTTCAATTGCAATGCCAAACTCTTGGTACGATCCATGTCAATAACTCTATCCTGATAAAAATTAGCCACGATTCTACCAATTAAACTGCACACTTTGGTGAGTTCAATCTGACATCTAGCATTGAACCCCACTGTTGATGCCAAATATTTGGAAGATTTGAATCGTGTTGGATCATCCCAATCATAATCATTAATCATAAGCGGTCTACCAATAAACACCGGAGAAATACGATCACAAATGTAAAGAGTCCTAAAAATTCTTTTCCTGTATTCACATTCTGCGGTGAGGGTGGAAAATTCTTCATTGACGAAATTTCTGTGCAACCCTAAAGATTGGGCAAAACTGATAGCCTGGTTGAGATGAATCAAAGCGGTAGATTTTTTCAAGATTGATTGATAATAATGGAATTTCAATAAATGACAAAGAACACACCACATGACGGAATCTTGCACCAAATCACGTAGCAAAAACCTAGCACTGTCGAAATAACCAACCCCTTTGTCCGCTTGAGGAATTTTATTACTGAAATCGTTGTAGGTTGATCCGATAGCTAACACAAGGTATAACAAAACTCGCTTTTCTTGAATGGAATCATTATTAGGATTCAGGTATACCGGGTTCACATATTCACCATAAAATCTATCCATTTCAAACATAAAACATGTATCATTGATGTTTCGTTTAAAAGATTGAATATATTCATCTCGTTCGTCTTCCTCTGGTAATGGAACAACCTGGGTTAAGGTTAATTTCAATGGTTTATCGGTAACCGGACAACCTCGAAGGTCTTCAGTTAATTTGGTGGAACCAACATATTCATAAAAAATATTTCTTGTTTCATACAACACCGATAATGGACTTGTTTCACCCATGTATCTAAACGTACCAGACTTATCCACAAGCAAAATTGCACTTTTACCATGTTGATTAGATGGACCGTCACTTTCTTTAGCGATAGAGGTGGAAGTATCTTCGACAGGTGGCTGATCTGATTTCAAAGAAACGTTATCATCATTTCGATCTAATGGGAATGATAATAGAGGCTGTAATGATTTTGGAATACAAGCACTTGATGTAGCTGCCGTTTCTGAAGAATTTGGTGTAGTACCTGGAGTTGGCATTCCTGTTGTTCCTTTAGAACTGCTACCTGATTCTGAAGGGGATAAAATTGGTGGCAATGGTTGTTGTTGTTGTTGCTGATGTTGTTGTTGTTGGGAATATGGGCTTTGTTGGAGATGTGATTGTATGTAATCAGGTCCATGAAATGAATGTTGATGATGAAGAGGTGGAGGAGGTGGTGGTGGTAATTGAAAGCTGCCACTGAAATTTGGACCGTTCGGCTGTTGGGTAGCAGGAGGTAATCTAGGTGACATTTGTGTGTGATTCCCTGGCGGTGGTAAAGTTGGTGCATACATTGGATTTAAACCATTCTGATAAGGAGAATTTGAAACTTGTGGTGGAGGTAAAAACGAACTTCTTCTTTCAGTGGGCACATATTGTTGTTGATTTTGGTTTTGTTGGGGATTGGAGTCTCTGGCAAGTCTTTTATATTGTTCCAACTCTTTTTCTCTTTCTAATTTTATTTTAGCCATTCGTTCACCTCTTAATGAACGTTTATCGATGATGGTATAACTACAATCTAAACCTTTTTTTCGACAATGTGAACATGGATTTTCACCTGAACATTTGAATTTTCTCTTTTTACAAGTATCACAGGCACTGGAAACTTTTTGTCTTTGATCATCAGGTATTCTTCTTATTCTTTTTCTAGGTATCTTTCTAGAATCTGAAGTATCTGTAGACATGGTTCTTCTTTTTGATTAGGTATAAGAAAAAAATGGGGGGAAAAATGTAACAATAAACTAAATTCTTTAGTTGAATATATGAAGGTAAAGTTGCAAATTGTGGTAGTTTTGCAAAAGATATGGGACTTTATTGATATTTAGATAATATGATACAATAATAATTCTTGGATTTAAAAAAAAAAGTAGAATAAAAATAATATTGAGAAAAGAAGTTGAAATTGAAAGAAAATTTTTTTATTATTTAATTTTTTTTTATTTATTTATTTATTCTGTATCAGCAGGAAAGAAAGAAAACAAAAATGGAAAGAAACAGAAAAATCTTTTGTGTCAGGAAAAGAAAGAAAGAACCAAAACTAGGAAAGGAGAAAAATGTATTAAACGGATAATGGAGATTAACGGATTTATAGTAAGGATAGGAAAATGACACTTTGTAGGTTTGCCTTGTTTAGTCATTTCATTTGTTATTGGTAGAAATTGACAATTCTACGAATTCCAAGTGTAAAAAACTCGCCTCAGTTTTAGTTCACAGAAAAAATCATTAGATAGCAATCAAAACATTTTAACACAATGAAAAAAAAAAAATTTTCAATACAATGAGATGAACGTGCACAATTACGTTTTCCCTTTTTTAATTTAAACTCCCCCTCTTATTAAATTATTCAAATCTATTCCCGAACGGATCTGTACAATCACCATTTGATCTTATTAATGCTTATGCATATTATTATTATTATATTTTCATATCTTTGTAATCAATATCTGTTTTTTTACCGATACACGTTATGACTTGTTAGCCACGGATATATGTAAAAAGTTTATTTTAGCAAAATATTCAATAACTTAAACCTTTTTTTTCATTTTTGGTTAGTTAACCCGAAAGGGAAAACCACAATTGTTTATTGGTGACATTGAAATAGGAGAGTGAGAAAATAGTAATAATAGTCGGCTACAATAAGAACAATAATCTATCAATCGATTTTGTGCATATCCGAAAATCCACGCAACCGCCGATAATCTCACCAGAAGAGATTTTTAATACTACAATTTTCTTCTCTCCTCAAATGACCATAGGTCTTTCTTTTATAACTACCACCACTAGTTGTTACAGTCACTACATACTCAAAGACAAGATGCGATGATATATAGCCATAATTGGTAAAACCTATGTCGCATAAAATTACCTAATCCAGCGATTTGCGAAAAAAAACTCCAAACTTTTAAAAAAAAAAATATTTTAGGCGACATCTGAATGAATAAATAAATAGACTCGAAATATCACCTACAACTTTTCAATATTTTCACCCAAAACCATCAATAACAAGAACAATATGGCACCAACTCCTACTAAAACAGATGCAACAACTTCTCGAGGCTATGAATTAAAAGCTCGAGGATCTCATAACATCGCTAAAGGTGGTAAACATCCTTATCCATTACCCCAATTCACAGACATGCACGAAAAGAGAAAATGGATGTTACAACACATGGCTGCTGCATTCAGAGTGTTTGCTAGACAAGGTTTCTCTGAAGGTACTGCTGGTCATATTTCCATTAGAGATCCAGTTGATCGTAACACTTTCTGGATCAATCCTTTAGGTAAACATTTCGGGTTAATGAAAGCTAGTGATTTTGTTCATGTCGATCATCAAGGAAATATTTTACCTGATGGTTCACAAACCGCTATCAATGCAGCTGGTTTTGCTATTCATAGTGCTTTACATCATGCTAGGCCTGATGTGGATGCGGCTTGTCATACTCATTCGGTATACGGTAAAGCTTGGTCTGCCATGGGGAAAACATTAGATATGATTAATCAAGATGTCTGTACTTTTTACAAAAGTCATGCTGTCTATGAAGATTTCGGAGGTGTCGCATTGGAAGCTGAAGAAGGGATTAAAATTGCTGAAGCGATTGGTAATGGTAAAGCAGCCATCTTGCAAAACCATGGGTTATTAACTGTTGGTAAAACTGTTGATGAAGCTGCTTATTTGTTTTGCTTATTGGAAAGATCTTGTAAAGTACAACTAACTGCTCAAGCTGCTTTATTACCAGGTGAAAGATTGAAAGTAATTGGTGATGAAGAAGCTGCTTATTGTGAACATAATGATGGTGACCCAGAAACCTTGTATACGGAATTCCAACCAGATTATGATATGGAAGTTTATTTGAATAACGATTTTTTGAACTAAACGTATCTATTTAATATATACATATCTATTCTAATGTACTCTATATGAAAATGCACGGTAAATTATCACATACTCATACTACTATGATACTTCATGTTTTTCTTATTCTGCTTTCACATAAATCATTTATTTGGAAAATTACTACAAACATTATCCATCTAAAGCATATCCCAAATCAACACCTTCAAATTCTTTCACCAAACCCATCAACTTTTCCTTCAACATGGTTAAGTTTTCATTACCATCAGTGTTTAATCTTGGTAACCATTCAGCAACTCCATGTTGCAAGATACCTTTAGCTCTTGATTTCCCCTGTTCCACATTTCCGTACGAACCATGTAACGTCAATCTCTTATTTTTGGAAGAATAAGCAGCACGATGTAAGATATTATTATTATAGAAAATAAGATCACCTGGATGTAAATCAACCACAACTTGACCATTAATAAACTCTTTACGTCTTGATGGGTCAACTGTTTTTTCACGTTCTTCTTCAGTTCTGACTCGTTTATGTGATCCAGGAACAGCGATCAAACAACTATCTTCCGTCAATGCTAAATTAAATTGAGCTCCAGCATATGGGAATTTCAAAAGATCTTCGGCTTCTTCCTCTGGACTAACTTCCGGCTTGATGGTGTCACGATGCCAGTCCAATTCGAAATCAGTCAATGGGTTGATCAACATGTTTAACAATTCCATGGATAATTGTGATTTGTCAACTTGTAAGATATCACAAACAATAGCAAGCATCTTTTCATCAGCATAGAGAGTATGAAATGGAGTCGACATGTCGCCTAAATCTGGATGTAATAATCCTGAAATCCCCCAAATATCTGGATTAGTGTTTTTTGGCCATGGTGGGAATTGCTTGTTGGTGGTACGGCAATGAGCCCACTTACCGTCACGAGCGTATTGGACTAATGCTTCAGATGCCTTGGTGTAAGTTTCGATTTCTTGTGGTGAAAGGAAGTTTCTGATGATGGTGAATCCATCTCTTTCGATTTCGTCGTGGTATTTTTGTGAGATTGCTGTTGGCATATTTGATTGGTGATGGAAATAAGTATCAAAATATTATAGATGTGAAGGTATTTGGATCCTATTTATAAGTCATGTTTGGGGGATTGATGTAAACTTAAGGTTTTGATATTAAAAGATAGCTGGAATGAAATTTTTTATTTTTTTGTATGAGAAAATGTAACATCCGAATAATTAATGTAACATGAGACTAAAAATGCACAGACGCTTAAAATTTTTGAAGTTTTAACTCCACGAATTAAATCTTTCAAATTTGTTAATGGTTAGCGAAACCCTAAAAATATTTGTGGGGTTTATAGAACATTGCAACATGCTTACATTTTGAAAGTTGTATATATATTTTGCAGCTATATTACTCTTTTGTTGGTTGATTATATCATCAAGCATATCCTTACATAATCGTAGAATTCCTTTTTTTTTAAAACAAACAATCAAAACGTGTATGCATTCTCCACCTTTTACCAAAAACAATACACACCTCGTCATACGTGTTTTCGTGGTTTGCCACTGGAGTATCCCTGAATTTCAATCTTCAAATTTTTGTACCCTTTTTTTTTAGTTTTTACTCTTGATCGCCAGTATAAACCACAACCATGAGCACTCCATTCAAAGCTTCAATTCGCAAAATCAACGATAATGCAGTCACCGTAAGCACCCCACGCTCCGTATTTGGCTTGTTAAACTTTGGTGCCCGGATGACATTGTTCAATTTCAATGGCAACATCGTGATTTATTCCCCCATAAAATACGACGAAACCATCTTCAATCAAGCCGTCAATAAACTATTCGATAGTCAAGATGAACCAGTTTACGAGATTAAATATGCGATTGCTGCCAATGATGAACATAATTTATATTCACATGAATATAAAGAGAAACTAGGCTGCAAAGTGATTGCGGGGGAGAATTGTAAATTGAAGAATAATTGCCAGACGGATTTCAAATTGACGTCAAAAATCGCTAACAGAGTGATTAAGGGTGATTTATGGCTGGAGGATTTAAACATCACGGATCCGTTTATGAAGAATTTGGAGTTGGTGTATTTGGGTAATCATATGGTTCATGATGTCGAGGTGTTTGATAAGACTTCAAAAACGTTGTTTGTTGGTGATGTGTTGCATAATTTGGGTGTTCCTGGCACGACTGAAGGGAAGGTTACCTTGGAACAATATTCACCGGAAGTTGGGTATCCGCAGGGGTATAATCCACATGGTTGGTTATCATATTTCACAAGATATTTACAACCTGATTCGGCTGTGTGTCGTTATTTCGCGAATTATTCTGCTGGTACTAAAACTGAAACTGGGAAGGAGGGGATAAAGTTAATTGATGGTTGGAATTTTGAAAAGATTGTTATGATTCATGGTAATGTGATTGATAAAGATGCTAAAGATGTATGGAAGAAATTGTTCCCCTCTTGTTTTGAATAATAATATTGGCTTAGTAGTTAAATAAATCAACAAAAACAATAAAAAAATATTTTTTTTTGCAATGTGATATTTTTCCGTTGATTTTGCTGCAATTTTTTTGAGGACGGATAATTTTAAATAATAATTTGAAATAAATCCGTCATTCTCCCCAACAATTTCCTATTTTCCGCTTCTTCTTTTTCCACTACTTTATCTCCAGTTTCTTTTTGTTCCACTACATTATCTCCTGCTTCGTCTTCTGTTTTTTCAACAGCCGCTTCTTCATCTACTCTATCTCCTGTTTATGCGTTTTCTTCAACTTTAACTCCTGCTTCTTCTACTTTAACTCCTGCTTCTTCTTGTGCTTTTTCATCTGTTTCTTCTTGTGCTTTTTCAACTGCTTCTGTTTCTTCGTCTTTATATTGACCTCCTTTTTCTTATTTTTCTTTTTTGTTCTTTTTCTTCTTCAACAATACCAACACCAAAACAATGGGTTATCAAGTTCCTTTAAAAGTTGTCACTAAGAAAGTGAGTCCAAATATCTTAACTGTATCATGTCCATTTGCAGTAAAAAATACATTAAACGTCGGTGCCAGAATGGTGATTTTCCATTATGACGGAGATATCATTCTTTGGTCTCCAGTACCGTACAATAAAAAAATTTTAGAATCTGCTATTGCTGAATTAACCACTGCGCCATATACCATCAAATACGTCTTTAACATTAATACTGAACATCATTTATGTGCTCAACAGTATAAAGAGATCTATCCAGATGTCAAATTGATTGGTCCTGAAGGTACTCCGAAATGTGAATTAGATATCCCGCTTACCAACGAAAATGCGATGAAAATCATCAAAGGTAAAGGATGGACTACTGATTTGAAAATCACTGATAAGTCAGTTACAAACAACTTGGAGTTGATTTATAATCCTTTCCACAAAAACAAGGAATTGGTTCTTTTCGATAAATCAACAAAAACGTTATTCTTAGCTGATTTAATCTTCAATTTGGGTATTCATGGTACCACTACTGGGGAAATTGTGTTGGAACAATACTCTCCTGAATTTGGATTCCCGAAAGGTTTCAACCCACATGGTGGCTGGTCATACTTGACAAGATACTTCCAACCTGAAAGTATCGTTGGTAAATTTTTCATGAATAGATTACAGAGAACTAAACAAAAAGAGATTATCGGTTTGATCAATTCATGGGATTACAAAACTATTGTTATGGTACATGGTGAGTGGATAACTAAGAATGCGAAACAAACTCTTTCTAACATATATGTATAACTCTTAGGAACTATTGAACAATATTTAGAATCTCTTTAGGGAAGAATGCATTGATGTTTGAGTGGCCAATATCATCCATTGCTTCTTGTATATCTTCTTCGTTTAATGAACGAGTGATTCTTGTTGACGATTTGTTTTGTGGGGGAACCCGTTGTAGTACCGAATTGTTATCTGTCACTGTTTTGCATGTTGGCCATACACATTCTTGACCTCGTGTTTTACAAGCAGTACAGCATAAACCATCTTCAGGACACTTTTTTCTATAACAAATAAAGAATGTTAGTGACTATTTGTGTTTTGGGTTTTGGATTTGGTGGATTTATACATACTTTCGTTTCTTGCAATTAAGACATCCAGTCTTGCTTCGAACTTTCGCTCCTAGCACGATCTTGAATGTTTTGGTTCTTGAAGTGGGTGATTTCTTAGTGACTTGATGTTGTTGAATAGCTATCATAATGATCTGAAGAAAGTGGAAATTAAGTTGAAATCCCCCCGTTTTTTTTAATTTTTTTTTTTTGATCAAAGTTGGGATTTATATTCCGCGAATTTTCACGGATTGCCTAATTGGGTAGTTAGCGCTCATGGATAGCGGAATTTAGCGATGCGTAATCGCCGCAGATGAATCTGTTATCGAGAAATAGAAAGAGAAACCGTTGATACGGAAATACGGAAACGTGGTTAATTTGGTAGTCTTTCCGATCATTCGTAGACTGGTGTGCAAATTATCAAAAGTCAGGACCTCAATGCTTAAAACAATTAAATGGTTAGTAGGTGAATGAAATTAGTGATGACTTTCTCTACCCAAGTCTACGTTTCACCACCATATTTCACCAGTTTCTAGAATTGAAGTATGGAACTATTATGAAGTTCAATATCCTGCTGGTCACCGCCAATTGCTAATAATATTGATAACTCCCCTTGTGTCACGTTATCATGAACTGTAAAAACAAACTTTCCACTTTCCAAGAAAAACTCAAAGTTTAAAGAGAAATCACGATAACCAAACAATACAAAAAAAGGCGAAACAAAAAAAAAATCGCGTACCTGAAATCTGAAACAGGTTAGAAGCAGATTCGTGCCTTTTCCCACGTTGAAGAGAACTATTCTAGACTTCCCCTGAAATGTACAAATGAACCACAAGAAAAGAAAAAGAAAAGGTTCCGATACTCCCATAAAAGTAAAAGAAAAACCTATCGTCAAAAATTTTTTGATTGTTGTTTAAACTCTGAAGAAAGAAATGTAATCATTGTAAATCGATTGACCCGGAAGAACATTGTAAATCGACTTTTTGTGGTACATTTTTATTGTTTTATGTTTTATATCGTTGAACATCTTTTTTCAATGGACAAGAAAAATTTGGGGATAAATAGTTTAAATGAATGAAAGAAATCAAAGGGATAATCAAATGCTTATCTGTGACACTTGTTCATCATGACACTCAATACTCGTTACCACTCACGGTCAAACTCCTGTACTCCTATTTCTGTCTAGTAGTTATGAAGAATATTTCGAGAAGATGATATGATGTCATAAGATGACACAAAATCTCGATTGACACGAAAAAAAAACAATTTGTTGCCGGATATTTTTGACCAGGGGAACACAATAACAATAACAATACAATTGAAAGAAAAAGAAGTTTACTTACTCAGCAGTTAGTAAAAAAACATTTGGAATATCTCCTTAACTTGCTGTCTTTAATTACCCCTCTCTCTATGAAAGGTTATTATTATTTCTTGTTTCATGTTACACGTAATTTAAAAGTAATAATAATTAATCTGAAATAATAATTAATCTGAGGGTCTGGTATAATTGTATATCACGTGAACTCACCTCAGAGAATCAGTTTTGTTTATATTTTAGTCTAATAAAGACCATTAGAGTCTAAGAGGCACGAAGAATGTATTGAGATTAAGAATAGGAGAGAAAGAGAAAGATCGGCAATATTCAATTTTGTTCTATGGTTTGAGTACCTTGCATTGTTTGAAATAAAAATTAGTGCGCAATTTTGTGTAATTGTTTTCCATTTGAAATTGAAACAATTGACAAAAATGTTCAACTTGTTTTTTTAGTAGGCTAATAGGCTTAAGGTACATTAAAACTAAACAATACCACAGAAAAATATTTCATCCAACCATCGATCATCATGTGTAACATTCTAAAAAAACAAAAAAAAACAACAACAGCCCAGGGGAAAAATATAAATAGTTAAATTGTTCCCCTGAAAAGTTTTTTTTTCGAATTCTTTCTCCATTTTTTTATTTTTTATTTTTTTTCTATTTTCTTTAATTTCAAGATTTAAATTATTTCTATTTTATTTTCATCTTGACTAAAACTGTTACAAAAGCCTTTCAATTTTCGTTTAATTTAGTTTCTTCCAAATTTTTTTCTTTAATTTTTTTGTTACTTAACAGTTCTTTTTCATTTTAGTTTATCCAAATTGTCACAAATCATATTAAACATGTCTACCGTCTCATCATCCACATCTACATCATTACCGTCAGAATTATTATTAGATCCAACAGTAAGCACAACAGCCACAATCACTCCATCTTTAACAGACTTACATCTCGCTACTGACGTACGTAATAATGAAAATGGTGCTCAACTAGCAAGTGATTCGGTTCAAGTCATAACTACAAGTTTAACTTCAGGAATAGTGTATGCTAGTGAATCTTCACAATTGACAAATGCTATAGGTACATTCTCCGCTAGTTCTGATGTTAGAACATTAACCCTTTCGTCTTCCGCTGCTCCAAGTGTGTCGTCTTCAGCTCCATCTGCTAATTCTGGTGATGTACTCGATTTGAAAAAAGTGAAATATGGTATAATCTTATCCAGTGTGACTGTGTTATCATTTGTGCTTAGTCTTTAGATTTTTTTTTTTGATGTTTTACTTCCCAGGGTTTTATGTGTGTGTTTTTTTTTACAGGTTATTTATTGATACAGGTTAATACCATATATTTTTTTCTTCTTTAGTTTAGTAGTCCATTAACTGGTTTGGTTTAAGAAGATTGATGATTAATGTATATTATTATTATTGAATAGTTGTCTTTAATGTTTACGAATAATTAAATTCTTGAATCAAACTCAAGGCAGTCATGTACATATAACGCTGATCGTATCGAGAAAGTTTAATGATGTTTTTTAATCAAATTAGCAAATAAATTACACGTCACACTTTATTATTAGTAAGACCCTTGGTTTTATTGATAAGACGTTGTCAGTTGGACCAAAAAAAAAGTTGTCCATGGTCCAATTCATTCAACTGCCTCAATTTTCGTCAATATCAACACCTCTGGTAGTGTGAACTTAACCACATGTTAAAAGTAAATCTGACGATCATGTTCTTGGCTGTTTCATAAAAATGGTCAATCATAAACACGATCAGTTTCATCAAGATGAACGATCATACCATATCGTTCTTTGTTTCCGAGTTCCGTATATTCCAACATCTCCAAATAATGGTCAATTAATTGCACTTCATTATTGTAATCTCTAATTAACCACTGAATAGGATGCGACGAATTCTTTATTCTGACTTTTTAAATGAATTTGAAAAAATGAAACGTATAGGTTTGGATTATGGTAGATCTCGGATTTAAGCGGGGGTGGATATTAATTAAACACGTGAATATGAATACCGATATGTCCGTGACAAACTAACTCTCTCAATCAATCAACCATATTAACTATAACATGTGTGTAGTAGTTCATTTGGAGTTGTTGGTTGAAATGACGGTTAATCTAGCGGGATAGGGGAGAAAGCCAGAGAAAAAAAAATGTTATCGAGAAAAAAAAGAAAAGAAAGGAAAAAAAAAAATGTCTTCACTACTTTACTCCATCAATCAAAACTCATCCATAAAAAATGGCACGAAATAACCACAGAGACTCCGCATCTGAATCAGAATCCAACACCAACGAACCATCCAGACGTACCACCGGCTCATCCTCTTCAACCACGGGGAAAACATCCCAGAAAGCGAAAAACCAATTAGCACTCCAACAACAACAACAATATTTAGCCAGACATATCAATTCAAATGGACCTCAAGATAGACCGAAACTACAGCCATTGGATTTCAGCACGTATAGTGATGAGGCATTGTTGAAGTATGCTGAACGATACGGATTCCTGGAATTCAACCGTATTGATTCGCTAAATTCCGATATTTTGAATAGTGAGATTGGGAAAAAGACATTTAGTAAGAGAAGTAAAAAGAGACAACAACATGGGGGTGATGTGACATCGGGGAGGGTCACTAAAGTGGAGGTTGCTAATCATGTCAAGAATCATTTTAATGGGTTGCCTGCGAAGGAAAATGATATAATTACGGGATTTTTGTATAAGGTCAAACATCAAGATAAAGAGTTCAAATTGACTTTCCAATGAGGTTGTTTTTGTTTTATTTTACATAGTACTGTTTGTAATAATGTATATGTATACGATGTCTACTTTGATGATTATTTTTTGGGTTTAGTTATCGCCGACCAAATTTCACAAGAGGCGAAAAAAAAAAAAAAAAAATTAAAAAAAAAGAAAAATTTTAGTAGTATTATTATTAATACACCGAATATCCGATTTACTACTTATCATCATTTCTGATATGGACTCATCTACAGTATTATTCATCGGAACTGCATTTGTTGCATTCATTTTCTTGAAATGGTTCATATCACCAATACCACAAGCCAACGAATTTCACGAACCTCAAGCCACAACCACTGCCACCAGTAATGGATCAACATCAAGTGGACAAGCCAGAAGAGAGAATGTCACTTCATCATCATCTTCATCATCATCGTCGTCATCATATCCACGTAATAGAAACAGAAGACCTGTCACACAATCCATGATTGAAGTTGTCCAATCTATCGCTCCAATGTTGACGGTTGAACAAATTAGATATGATTTGGAAAATACGGGTAATGTGGAAGCCACTGTAAATAGATTCATGGAGTTGGGCGATTTACCATTTCCTCCAGGATACGTCCGTCCACAACAACCACCACAAGATCATGCTACCTCACGTGACGGCAAGAAAGAAGACGTGATCAAGAAGAGATCAGTTAATTTGTTGGAGAAATATGATATTGATGTGAATAATCCAGCTTCGAATCATGATAATTTGTTACAACAGAGAAGACAAGAGATGATTCTTAATGCAAGAAAGAGATTGGCTGCCCAGTTGACTAATGAATTATAAAGATGGTTTTTTCCTGTATTAGTTTTATTGGGAATATACGTATTTGTATAGTACCCGGTGTGTTTGAATGTAAGATTATTGTTGTATTAATGTTGGAGTGATTCTTTTCTTGACTTTTTGGTTCTTGCCGAAGAAACTATCGATTGATGGTGTATTGTCGGTATTGGTTTTGGGTGGTTCAGGTTCTTTTGCTGGAACTTCATCAACAACTATTTCATCGGCTTCATTTTTGACAGGTGATACTTTCTCTGGTTCACTTGCTGTCGTCGTCGTTGTTGGTACGGCAAATGTTTGATCTTCACATAGCTCACCAAACACATCTTTTTCAAAAACAACATGTGAACAGAACCCATCAGTTGAACTTATAATTATCCTCGACCCATCGTTATCCCATTTCAAATCGGTTATAGAACTATAATGTAAATTCGATACAAACCCAAGAGGTTTGAAATTATCTTGTGTGGAATAAATCACCACTCCATCTTGTAACGCCACGGCAAACACTAGTTTATACGGCACTTTTATCGTTGATTCCCCATTTAGTTTATATTTGATTGGACTGAATGAAACGGCAATTGCTGGTTTGGATAACCCTGTGATTTTATAAATTGGAGACGTGAATAAACTTGTCCGTGAATAAATGTACAATACGTTGTTATTAGTATTATTGTTGTCGTCAGTACTTTCTTCTAGACCGGCAGGTGTGATCAATAAAGACCCATCTGGTGAAAAACATAGTCTTCTGAAAAACGATTGTAAAGTTTCTGGACAATATAAATATAGGTTTCTAAATTTGTAAAACTTGTGACGAAATTTAACCTCCACCGTATCTATACTTGGATGTTCCACCAGATAAATATTCACGCTTCTATCAGCCGACTGACTAACAATATAACTATCCAATGGATCCCAATATACACCCTGAATATAATGCGTATGATTCGCAAGACTCTGCGTCAACACTCCAGTGATTTTGTCATTCTGACTCTGTAACTTATACACTCGTAAAACATTATCCATTGACCCGGTAACAATAAACCCATCATTCGGGGACCAACAAATATCCATAATTTCCGCCGTACTTGACCTTAGGGTTCCAATTACAGTCCAGCTTTCTTTCAAATCCTCATCATCTTCAGTTTCCAAATTCTTAATGATCTTATTACTTTTCGTCCAGAGTAATAATGTCCCATCATCCCCCGCCGACGCCAAGATATCACCACGATGATTGAATCGAACAACATTCACCGCTTGACTATGTTTATGTAACGTGCTTAGATACTCAATGGTGTTGGAATCAGTAAGTTTCCAAATTCGGATGTTGTTGTCACCCCCTCCCGTTACTAATCTTTCGGAACGTGATGATGAAGGTTGGAAATCAACGGAATAAATTGGTTGGTTGTCGTCATGCCAATGCACTGTTAATGTGGACGCTTCCATTGTGGGCTAATTGATGTGTTTGATGTATAGGAAGATTGATTTGGATTTTCGTCTTTTTTTTTTTTGGACATTTCGTGAAAGAAAAAAATTCAAATCTTTTTTTTTTTTTGTCAATACGCGTATCATTTTAAGGTTTGATTTTTTTTGGCAAAATACTCTTGACGTGATTGACAAACGATTTTGCTTGTTACATAACTTATCATGACATACCAGTGGGTAATAATGACCAGAGAAATCAAATATAACGTGAAAAAAACAGTTTCTTCCATATAATATTGATGTGTGGACTAATGCCTGAGGCTTATTTCAACCAGAAATCGACTAAATTCTAATGATAACTAGATTTATGACCTCATAAATAACTGAATTCTGTCCCAAACTGGCAAGATACAAAAATTAAGCCGAATTGTAGTGTTTAATATGTATGACATCATTATTACTAATCAACTGCTATTTTTTACCAAAAAAATAATATTTGCTAACAAATAGTAAACATCTCTTTCACGTTTGACGTGGCAAACACCAATTGGTTTAATCAACAGTCTGAGCCATTATTAAAAATACCTCATACTTCGGTATCAAAATAATTTTTTTAATCCGATTTGTTCCCGTTGCAAAACAAAATAAAAAAAAATAGTTCGGAATAATACACTTGCATAAGGCTACAGCGAAGCAAAACACAGACCAAAAAAAAATTAGAACATAGAGATCTTGAATTTGCGTTGCTATACTTTGATTTGCATAATGATAATCACGTTGCCAATCAAACAACTTCACTAGTTAGATTTTTTTACGTATATTAAATATATAGAAGCACATTGTAAGTATTGAGAGTTACAAAATATAAGAGACAGATAAATAAGTGAGAAATGGAGATGGTAATAAAGAAGCAAACAGACACTTTTTTAAGCAGATATTAATTAGGCAGTTTTGTCTTCTTCTAAGTTGGTATCTGGAATACCATTATTAGCTGGAACAACAACATCATCTTCAGCTGAAGGTTCTTCGTGTTCTTCTTTATCACCAGCACTAGCATCTTCTTCATTTTGATTTTCAGTGGCAGCATTAGCATCAGCTGGAGTAACTTCAGAAACAATTTGTTTA
Organism: Candida maltosa; assembly: GCA_030582995.1. Lineage (NCBI taxonomy): Eukaryota > Fungi > Ascomycota > Pichiomycetes > Serinales > Debaryomycetaceae > Candida > Candida maltosa. The sequence goes on from JAKTXQ010000008.1 coordinate 88,097, forward strand.
GCAAAGATAACACCAAATTCAAAAGTAGAGTTTTGGAATGAATGTTTGAAACCATAAGCTTTGACTTCAGGAATGAATGAGTAGATAATGAATAACACCAAACTGGCAATAAATAACAACCAATTCAATAAAGTGAAGGCTGTCAAAGCTTGGAATAATTTACAAACATCATTCCAGAAGGATTGGTAGCCAAATCCGCCCCAAGCATCACAACCATTTGTAACATCAGCAACAGCACCCATGGCAGCAAGATAGAAAATAGTAAATATAGACTCACAAACTAAAATGAGGAAAGATGGAGCTTGGTTTTTAAAAACAAATGGTACTAAACCTTCAGCATAACCGATATAGAGTAAATTAAGAATACCAACAACTAAAGCATAAGTAGCTCTGTCAAAGTTTGTACCCCATTTGGCTAATATACCGGCTGCAAGACCAAGATCAATGACTGCAAAGGCGAATTGAGTACCACGAATGGCATAAGTTGTAATTTGTTTCCAATGCATTGTATTGAGATTAATTAAATAAAAATTATGTAAACTGATTCTTTATGAAAAGAAGAATGGATGGTGGTTGTAAAGGAATTGAGATTCAATTGAAAGAAAGAAGAATTAATTTTTTTTTTTATATAAAAATTTAAAACAAGGGGGGAAGAAGAAAGAAAAGATGTAAAAGAGGAAATTGAAGTATTTAAATAAGAAAACTAAAAAAAACTAAAAAATTAAAAAAAAATCCCTTGTATTGTTTATTGTTTATACATTTGCAGTTTTATTGTGTACGTACAAATCAAAAACACACATCTTAAAAAATAATAAAATAAAAAAATTATGACTAACAATAGTAAATGGTTATAGTTATAATATTATATTATTATCTCTCTCTTATTAACACAACTACAATGCAAAAAGAAAGAAGAATAGTTCGTATTTCTAATAATAACACTTATAATTACGTAAGCCTTTTTTTGTAAAATAAATTAAATATCTCTCTATATCTCTTTCACAAAAAAAA
>JAKTXQ010000009.1:18075-32808 GCA_030582995.1 Candida maltosa
CATTATCCTTTTTTTTTTTTTCTGATTTTTTTTTCCAAATTTTTTTTTTTTTGTCGTTCTTTCATTTTATTATAAAGAAATTGAAGTTTCTAACAAATTTTGGTCAATCTGACTGTTCAAGTATTTGTTTTGTTTTGACTTCTTTATTATTCAATTACCTACTTTGTTTCCGTAGGAATTAGTTTCTTTATTTGTTTTTCTTTTCTTTTTTTTTTTTTTGTCATCATTATTAATATTCATTGAGAGATATTCAATCTACTTCTTCCTCCACTTAACAATAATAGATCATGTCATCCGATGGAGAATTTACTAGAACACAAATATTCGGTACAGTATTTGAAATCACTAATAGATATACTGACTTAAACCCTGTTGGTATGGGTGCATTTGGTTTAGTATGTTCTGCTGTTGATAGATTAACTGGCCAGAATGTTGCCGTCAAGAAAATTATGAAACCGTTTCTGACTTCCGTATTGGCAAAAAGAACATATAGAGAATTGAAATTATTAAAACATTTAAGACACGAGAATTTAATTACTTTAGATGACATTTTTATATCACCATTGGAAGATATTTATTTTGTGAATGAATTACAAGGTACTGATTTACATAGATTATTAACTTCAAGACCATTAGAGAAACAATTTATTCAATATTTCACTTATCAAATATTAAGAGGGTTGAAATATATCCATTCTGCTGGAGTCATTCACCGTGATTTAAAACCATCAAATATATTAATTAATGAAAATTGTGATTTAAAAATTTGTGATTTCGGATTAGCCAGACTTCAAGATCCTCAAATGACTGGGTATGTGTCTACTAGATATTACCGTGCTCCAGAAATTATGTTGACATGGCAAAAATACGACACCGAAGTTGATTTGTGGTCAGTTGGATGTATATTATCAGAAATGATTGAAGGAAAACCATTATTCCCAGGTAAAGATCACGTACATCAATTTTCCATCATTACTGAATTGTTAGGATCTCCTCCTCCAGATGTTATTGACACAATCTGTTCAGAAAATACATTAAGATTTGTCCAATCCTTACCACATAGAGATCCAATTCCATTTAATGAAAGGTTTGCTTCTTGTACTCACGTTGAACCGGAAGCTATTGATTTATTGGCCAAGATGCTCGTATTTGATCCAAAAAAGAGAATTAGTGCCGCTGAAGCATTAACCCATCCATATATGGAACCATACCATGACCCAACTGATGAACCAGCTTGTGAATCCAAGTTTGATTGGAGTTTTAATGATGCTGATTTACCTGTGGATACTTGGAGAGTGATGATGTATAGTGAAATATTAGATTTCCATCAAAATGTCAGCGTTGCTAGTAATATTGACGGAGAACAATTGCAAAATCTGGGATTAGCACAAGGAGCCGTGACTGGAGAACTGTTCCAACAACAACAAGCCCAAGAACAAAAAATTTAAACACAAACTTGTGGAAGGTTCCGAGTTTTTTCTTTTTTTAGCGTTATAATGTAGAATAGATGTCTTAATTCGATGATAGTGTTGATCTATATTTTACGTTTCATAGTAACATTTATCAATATCCATAGCAATCTTGATGAATTTCTTACGCCGCAACTTCCAAATAGAGTAAAATTTCAGAATACAGTCTTTTTACTTTTTATTCGTAGTAGTGCGCAAGAATTTTCATAATAATCAGGACAAAAGTATTCGCACATTAAAGCTTACACAAAGTAAAGAGGCTGTACAAATAATTTTGGCGCGCTTTTATGAAAATTATTATCCATTACTACGAAAAAAAAGTAAAAATACTGTATCTCACAAGAACGAAAAAAAAAAAAAAAATTTTATTGAAGAATATAAATTGCTACTTGTTTCCTGTGTAAGATTTGCCGTCCCTTTTTTTTTTGGTTTTGTTTTCATCAACCTATTCTACTCAATTGATTCATATTAATTAATTGATTTTCACATTCAATCATATATAATTCACCATGGCTTTATATTATAATTTAGTTTTTGTTTTATTGGCATTTGAAATGGTCTTTTTTGGGGTCCTTTCTTTACCATACCCAAGAAAAATCAGAAGAACAATTTTGAGCACCGTTTCAGCTCCTTTCAGAAACGAACAATTCCAAATTGCCATAAAGTGTATTCTAGGTTTCGTGTTGGTGTTGTTCATTGATTCAGTTAACAGGGTTTACGCTGTTACTTCTGAATTGCATTCAGCTAGTGCTGGCACTCCTGGTGTGGGCGCAGTTATAAACGATCGTTCTGAAATCCAAGCTAGAAGATTTTATGCTCAAAGAAACATGTACCTTTGTGGATTCACTTTGTTTTTAACTTTGATTTTAACCAGAACTTACTCATTGGTTGCCGAATTGGTTGCTACTAAGGATAAAGTTGATGATTTGAAAACCGCCCCAGCTAAAGAAGATTCTGCTGAAGTGGCTAAATTGAAGAAACAATTGGCTCAAAAAGATGAAGATTTGGAAATTTTAAAGAGTCAAGCCAAAAGCTTATCTGGTGAATATGCAGATGTCTCAGAATTGAAAACTAGAAAGTTGTAAAATAAAAAGAAAGATTGATTTATATCTATATCTATATATATTAGTTAGTTTCATAGGCGTTACTTTTGTGTTTAGGAGTAAATTGGAACTCATCTGTTGCTTTCCCTAAAAACATTTCTGTAATTTTGATCCAATCTTTATAATCATTTGACGCAAGTAAAGTTTCCAATTCGTTTCTACCTCTCCATTGTGGTGGTCTTTCGTTCAATTTCGGTGGTAATCTTTCCATGATACCAACTGGGATATATCTATGAGTGAAACTTAAGAATTCACACATAAATCTTCTAGCTAAACCAACACCATATTCATCTGACCCCCAATGTTCAACGGCATATTTAGCAAATGTTCCCAACATATCTAATCTTTCAGTTGCAGATTTATCCAAATATTGTTGAGCTTCAACTTCTTCAAAAATCCATGGTTTGATTAAGGCACCTCTGGCAACCATTACCGAATCGATACCATCAGTATTGACGTGATTGTACCAATCTTCATGAGAATAAACATCACCATTACCAACAAAGTAAACCGGTTGGATGTCTTTACCATCTTTGTTTTCTTTCCGATCTTGGTTCCAATCTTGGACAACTTTACCAACTTCGGCAATGTAATCCCAATCAGCTTCTCGGGAATAACGTTGTTGTCTTGAACGACCATGTAATGTGATGGCAGCAACATTACCTTCATTCAATACTCTTGTAACCAAAGTTTTTGCGGTGTTTTTCCCTTCTTTAACACCAGTTCTAATTTTAAGTGTCACTGGTATATCACCGGAAGAAGCATTCATGGCATGAACAATACGCAATAATCTAGCAGGCAGGTCTAATAATGCCGAACCTTGACCTTGTTTATATAATAAATCAATAGGACAACCACTATTCAAATTCAATTCACTGACATGAGATGTGTTTTTGTAAATAGCTTCAGCAGCTTTGGCAGCGGCGAAATGTTTAGAAGTAGCAATTTGAACGGCAAATCCTGGATGTTCACTAATATGAGCTTTTGGTAAAGCCCATTCTGGATTATGACCTTGAATCAATGGAACTGAAAGAGCCATTTCCGAATAAGTGATGTCGGCGCCTAATGTTTTCATTAATCTACGATATGGCAAGTTACCAACAGTAGTTAATGGCGATACAATTTTAGCATTACGTAAATGGAGTTTCTTTTTTTCGGCAATCTTAAATGGCGCTTCCACGTATGATGCTTCGTTATCTTTACGTTCTTCTTGTTTCGAAATATCTGATTGTTTTGGTGTATCTGGTTGAACTTGTGAATCCAAAAAAGTAATGACAGGAGGAGCAATTTCAAAAACGTACTTCTTCTTTTGTAACAGCGTTTTAATATCTCTATCAACAAGATTGACTTCATAGTTTGTTTTCTTGGATATTTCCATTTTCTCCAAATCTTTAATCATAGTTGCTGTTTCTTTATTATAATGAGATTTCAACCATCTACATTTGATACCGATTGGACAATATCCAAGAGCTTCATAAACTGGACATACCCCTTCAATATCTTCTGGTTTGGATTCCAAATAACTTGGAATATCATGATGGAAACGACAATTACTTTCTCCGGTTTGACATGTTTTGCTATCACTTGGATCAACTAGTGAAGGACATAATTTAATGGTATCTCTTTTTTGTTTCAAGTCACGTTTGTGATTTTGTCCACCTTTTTGTCTCCTTTTACCCTTACCTTTACCTTTACCTTTACCATTTCCATTTCCTTCTGATTCTCTATCACCACCTTCGGCTTCGTCATCATTGTATTCCACAATATTTAAACCATCAGTAGCAACTAAGAATTCTGGTTTGATGGCTGCAACACCTTTAACGAAAAGTGCAGTGTTTGGTTTCTTTGAATCAGTGTTTTCTGCTGAAGATTCTTCCAATGGTCTCTTTTCTTGGGCAGTCATTGATGTGTTTTGTTGTTGTCGTTGATGATAAGGTTGAAAAAAATATTAAAAAAAAGAAAAATAAATCTGTGATGAGATCCTCCATCGCGTATACTAATAAAAAATTTCGGTCCGAAAAAAAAAAAAAGAAAAAAAAATTCAAATAAATCACATCTTCAAACTCAATCATCGTCATGCCTGAAGGTATCATACAAAAGAAGAGAAAGACAGATGATGATGTCTCATCGGTCAAACCACCAAGACCTTCTAAAATATTCAGTCCATTCAGAGTCTTGGGTAATGTCACCGATTCCACTCCATTTGCAATTGGTACATTAGGGTCTACTTTCTATGCCGTTACTTCAGTTGGAAGATCTTTTCAAATCTATGATTTAGCTACATTGCATTTACTTTTCGTTTCTCAAACTCAGACACCTTCGAAAATTACTTGTTTAACTGCCCATCATCATTACGTTTATGCCGGATATGGAAACCAAATTGGGATTTACAAGCGTGGTAGATTGGAACATACTTTAATTTGTGACACTAATGGAGCAATCAACCAATTATTGGTTTTCGGGGAATATTTTATTGCTACATGTACTAAAGGGGACATTTTTGTATTCAAAAAAACCGAAGGGAAAAAGTATGCCACTGAATTATATACCACTATTAGAGTTGTTAATTCCGATATTGAAGGGGAAATTGTCGGATTACTCCATCCACCTACTTATTTAAACAAAATTATTGTTGCCACTTCGAACTCAATTTTTATTATCAACGTGAGATCAGGTAAGTTGTTATACAAATCGAAAGATCAACAATTTGACGGAGAATTCATTTCCGCAATCGAAGCAGCTCCAGTTTTAGATGTCATTGCCGTCGGTACTTCTAGTGGAAATGTTTTCTTGTACAATTTGAAAAAGGGAAAGATTTTAGGTTCCAAAATCATTACTTCCGGTGCCGAATCTTCATCTAAAGTCACTTCCATTTCATTCAGAACCGATGGTGCCCCACATTTAGTTGCAAGTTTGAACAATGGTGATTTATATTTCTATGATTTGAATAAAAGGGCACGTGTCCATGTGTTGAGAAATGCTCATAAAGAATCCCATGGGGGTGTTGCCAACGCCAAATTTTTGAATGGTCAACCGATTGTGTTGACCAATGGTGGTGATAATCATTTGAAAGAGTTTGTGTTTGATCCAAATTTGACCACTTCAAATTCTTCCATTGTCCCACCTCCTCGTCATTTGAGATCAAGAGGTGGTCATTCTGCTCCACCGGTAGCTATCGAGTTCCCACAAGAAGATAAAACACACTTTTTGTTGAGTGCTTCCAGAGATAAAACTTTTTGGACTTTCTCATTGAGAAAAGATGCTCAAGCTCAAGAAATGTCTCAAAGATTACAAAAATCCAAAGATGGTAAAAGACAAGCAGGTCAAGTAAGTTCCATGAAGGAGAAATTCCCAGAAATTGTTAGCATTGCCTCTAGTTATGCTAGAGAAGGTGAATGGGATAATATAATAACTGCCCACAAGGACGAACCTTTTGCGAGAACCTGGGATTCAAGAAATAAAAGAGTTGGTAAGCATATATTGAAAACCATTGATGATGGAATGGTTAAAGCTGTTTGTATTTCCCAATGTGGTAATTTCGGATTAATTGGATCATCATCCGGTGGTATTGCATCTTATAATTTACAAAGTGGTTTGTTACGTAAAAAATATGTATTGCATAAAAATTCAGTTACCGGTTTAGCTATTGATGGTATGAATAGAAAGATGGTAAGTTGTGGTTTGGATGGTGTTGTTGGGTTCTATGATTTTGGGAAATCAAGATATTTAGGTAAATTACAACTTGACGCTCCTATCACTTCCATGGTTTATCATAGACTGTCTGATCTTATCGCATGTGCGTTAGATGATTTGTCGATTGTTGTTATTGATGTGACTACTCAAAAAATTGTTAGAGTTTTGTATGGTCACACTAATAGAATTTCCGGTATGGATTTCTCTCCTGATGGAAGATGGATTGTTTCTGTCGGTTTAGATTCCACTTTAAGAACCTGGGATTTACCAACTGGTGGATGTATTGATGGGGTTATTTTACCAGTTGTTGCTACTTCGGTTAAATTCTCTCCATTAGGTGACGTGTTAGCAACTACACATGTTTCCGGTAATGGTGTTTCATTATGGACCAATCGTGCTCAATTCAGACCAGTTTCCACAAGACACGTTGAAGAAGATGAATTTGCCACTATGTTATTACCAAACGCTTCTGGTGATGGTGGTTCCACCATGCTAGATGGGGCTTTGGAAGATGATCAAGCGGAAGGAAATTTCACCATTAATGAAATTTATGATTCCGTAGAACAAATTAGTGAAGATTTGATTACTTTATCTAGTGGTCCAAGAACCAAATTCAATACTTTATTACATTTGGATACTATTAAACAAAGCAGCAAACCTACAGAAGCACCTAAAAAACCGGAAAATGCCCCATTTTTCTTACAATTGACTGGACAAGCCGTTGGTGATAGAGCTTCCGTTGCTGAAGGTAAAGTCGTTGAGCAAGAAGCAGCCGTTGAGGATAATGCAAGTAAATTGCGTAAATTAGACAACCAAGTTCGTTCATTTGAAAGTGAATTTACCAAACTTTTGAGAGAAGCAGGAGAACAAGATGATTTTACTGAGTTTTTAACTTATTTACTCGGATTATCTCCTTCCGTTTTGGATTTAGAAATCAGATCCATCAATAGTTTCCCTCCATTGACTGAAATGATTAATTTTATTAAAGCTTTGAATGTTGGTTTAAGACTGAACTTGAATTTCGAAATCTTGGAAACCTTGTATACCATGTTTTTTAAAATTCATGGTGACATTATCCACCAATATGAAAATGAACAAGAACTTCATGATGTATTGGAAGAATATAACCAATTAAATAAGGAAACTAATGAAAAATTGGATTCGTTGGTTAAATATTGTTCCAGTATTGTTAATTTTATCAGCTAATAATAAATGTATGTTATCTTTGAACTTTTATTGTAGAGCACTGTAGCGTATTTTCTACTAAAAAAATGCTGTTCATGTTCATATTTTTTTATGCACTGTGTACAAAGAATGAACCAGCAAAAAAAAAAAACTTAAAAAGTTCAAGAACCCGAAAGAACTACAACATCTTTATTACAAACCCACATGGGACGATGAATATAGATATAATAGAAGCGTATAATAGAATACGAATACCTCGCAATGAAATTGGGAATAATAGAATATCGGCAATTTACAAACATAAACATGAACACGACCCCAACAATATTCAGCAACCACTTTTCATAGGTTTAACCAATGGCGATTTACTAATATATCATTTAACTGAAAATCCTACATCATCGGAAGGAGCTCAGATTCCTCTGACAACATCCAAAACCACATCAAGTGCCATCTCAATTCGAAGTAATTTATCAGCTCGAGATATCAAACGTTTGTTTCAGGACCGTGAAAATCAAAGTTATAAAATAGCAAATGTGTTCCGCAATATAACTAAAGATAGTTCAAGTATATTGAAAATTGAGTCATTACCTATATCTTCTACAAAATTAATTATTCTAGTGTCCACATCTTCCGCCTTGGGAGTGTTTGAGATTGTTGGGACACATATAAATCAAATATATTCCATCAAAGACTGTAAAAACGCCGTCAGTCTATATTTGGTCCATGACGATAGGAAATTATTAATTGTTGGGAATAAAAAGAAATTGACAGTTTATCATATCACCAACAAATCGAGGAACATTTTCCAATTTAATATAATTAATGAAATTACCATGAAAGACCGAATACGAACAATTGATAAGTTTACCGAGGAAGCATTGTTAATTGGACTCATAAATGATTATGTCATTTGTAAATATTCCGATTTTAGTATATCTTCGTTAACCATTGACTATGAAATGGAGGTATTTAATCGAACGTCGTCGTTTAGTTATTTTGGATTGTCATCTTCGGGACCAATGATGTGGACATTACCGATAAATGCCGATGAATTTTTGTTAGTTAAAGATACCCAGGTCATCAAAATCAATAAATTACAAGAATCCACGACACTTTCTCTACCATTGTTGAAACTACTGGCAATACCCATATCTGTATTATTTATTTATCCTATTTATTTGCTAGTGGTGTATCCTAAAAAAATAGAGATTCTAGATTTTAAAAGTGGAGATTTAATCCAAAAATTTCATCATCATATTGGAACAAATCAATTATCTCTAAGTGTTGATGATTCGTTGATTAGTTTAGCATATGGGTCTGACGTTTTGGAGTTTAAAGTTCTTCCGTTTGAAGTACAAATTGAACAATACTTAACCATCGCGGGCAAACCAAGTATCGGACATGAAAGTGATCCCCGTAATGATTTAAAATTCATTGGCATTGAAAAAGCTATTTTACTTGTTTCCAACATCGATCATTCTGATCCGTTGTTTAACGGAGAAAAGGATAAATTTATGAGATTGCGGAAGTTGTACACATCAAAAGCTGTTTTATTGTTTGATTCTTATGGGAAATATCATGAATCGTTAGTTGACATATCATCTGAATGGTTGGTGTCGTTCCGAGATGTATTGAATCTTTTCCCAGATTTTCTTAATGGAGAACTAAGGGCAAAACCGGCTGGCAATAATGACGCCGAAAACACTAAAGAACATAAAAATTCCAAACCGAATCATTCAAGTTTTATTAAACGTGTAACCATTGAAGATGTGGAACTTATCGACAATTCAGAATCTGAATCTGAATCTGATAATGCTTCCCGGAAAGTCCCGGCTTCGAAACAACCACAACAAACCCTTGGCGGTGGAACTGCTAAGAACCATATGATGCGAAGATTCTTCAAAGCTGTTAATAATTTAATTGTCTACCTCACAGAACAAAGACGAATCTTGTCAACATTTATGGATAAATCGGTGCTACCATGGAAAGATATCGAGGTGTATCCTTCAGATATATACCCAGATTTTAGCAACAAGTTGGAAAAAGTTGCAAGGATTATTGATACCACGTTATTTTTATGTTATTTTTACTGCAAACCAATGCTTCTAGGACCATTACTTCGACTTCCAAATAATCTTTGTGATTCGAAAGTTGTCAATGAATGTTTATTGAGTAATATCCATAATCATACACAACAGCGAAGTATGAAACAACCAAATTTCATCAAAGAATTGCTTGATTTTTATTATTGTCGAAGTTTACATGAAGAAGCATTAGAAATGTTATACAAACTAGCTCATGATGAAGAAGAGGTGGAGCACTCAAATGAGGAAGATAATTACGTTGACGATTTTTTACGTGGTCCGACATTAACTATTCAATACATGCTGAAGTTAACCAATGGCAATTTGGATCTCGTGTTCAAGTATTCAGATTGGGTCATTGATCTTAATCGGAAAAATGTCCGATTTATATTTATGAATGATTCTTATGAATGTGAAAGTTATGATAATGCGAAAGTGTTACGATACTTAAGTAAAAAAGATCCTGATTTAGGGATCGAATATTTGGAATGGTTATTATTCGTCAGTGATGTAACCGAATCGTTGAAAAAATCCAAATTATATCTGCAATTTGAAACCAAATTATGTTTATTATATTTGAAACAACTAAACAATGGCAAACACGAATCAAACTACTACTATGACAAACTTGAAAATATCTTAAAACTGAGTCAAACGTTTGAACCATGGCCAATTTTAAAAGAAATCCCCACCACAAATGATAAATTCTTGAGATTAACCGTTTACATATACAAGAAATTGGAAGAACACGAAAAATCAATCGATGTATTATTCAATCAATTAAACGATTTAGATTCCGCAATGGGATATTGTCTTGAAATTTATAATCGTCCCAATGGTGCGTCTAAAGGATCAAGTTTATTTTATAAGTTACTTGAAGATTTGTTGATGAATTATAATGAAAACTTAGATTTCATTGAAAAATTATTATCTATTCACGGAACCAAAATCCCTGTCTTGAAAGTGTTGTCGGTATTACCAAATTCCTTCCCAATACTGAAATTGAAACGATATTTCTACGCTGAAACATCTCAAACCACGGAAAAAGTTAAAGATACCCATATAATCTCCAAATTGTACAGAACTGGATCTGCCAATGTGGAACAACAAGTCAAGATATTGGAAAAGGAGAGTTATAAAATCAGTTCAAGTAAAGATGAATGTATTCTATGTCATAAAAAGCTCGGATACAGTGTGTTCACCGTCACCAAAGATGGCCATGTTGTCCATTACGGATGTGCCCCAACTAGAAAGTAAATCTTACATTAATATATATATACATTTATTTATTAATATTGTTACAAAAAAAAAAAAAAAAATTAAGTGAAAAAAAAAGAGGATTAGTATTTCTATAAAATTGTATAACTTATTATTGATATTATTACTTTTTGAAATTGATGGATTGGATTAAATCACCACCCAATAGTTGAATTTCGTCATGAATGGAATCCTTGTTGATGACAACTTCATCATTTTCAAATGGTTTGACATTGATCCCTAAATTAACTCTGAACTTCTTTTTGGCCAAGTTTGCTGGGACAAAAATACCACCAATAACATTAGTGTTGTCTTTGCATAACCCAGTAAACTTTTTACTTGAGAAAATGATAGCATTACCAAACTTTCTATTCAATTCATCGACATATCCTTGAATCAAATCGTATCTTGTGGTGATATCATCTGGGAATGAAGTCAATGGTTGGATCAAGTTTTTGAAAGTGTTTGGTGGAAGAATACCTGATGATGTGGTGATATTGTTAGCTTTGACGTTAATGGTAAAATCGTAATCTTGTAAAGCAGGAGTGAAAATCAAATCCAAGTTGGATTCAGATACACCATCTTTTTTGATCAAACCCATAGCGGCACGAGATAAAGCAGTTAATCTGGTAGCAATTGGTAAGGTTAATTCATTAGACCATAAAATACCAGATGGATCATCTTTGGAACCAACAAACAATTGGGTCTTGATTCCCGAAGGATCTGTTTTTCTAATTTTATCGAAGTTTTGTTCAATTATTCTATGAGCTTGAATGGTTAATTTATCACTCAATTTATTATCGTCATCAGCTGTACTTTTAACCAAATCGAGAATTAATGGATCTTCTTTCCAGTTCCAATTGGCAATAAAGTTTAAGATTTGAAGGAACCCATTTTCAACTGAATGTGGGATGGAGTATGGAGCTGGGTCAACAAATGGTTTCAAAGCAATCAATTCAACTAATTCATCACTGAAATGATGTAATAACAATTGAGAGTCCAACCATTGTTTGAAGAATCGCACAGTTGGTGAATAGAATTGGAAATGTTGAGCTAATTGAGTTATGGTTCTTGTATGTTTAACAGCTCCAATATACTTTTCATTGAATTTCAAATACACGTCTTGCACTAACGCTTTTTGTTTGTCGGCATTGGCAACAGCTCTCAAGTACATAATTTCGTCACGTTCAGTGAAAACACGGATTCTGAAACCATACCCATCAGGAGTCAATATATTCAACAAGGTGATATTTTCATTAAATGGAATGGATTCGTCTTTTGAAACAAATGAGGTATACTCTGTGTCGGCTATTTCTTCATGAATTTTCAATAAAAATGCAGTTTTGGTTTTTTCCAAAGCACTAATTTCATCTGGCCATCTGGTTGATGTTTCAAATTGTAAAACACAATCATTCCAGAAATCTGGGTTTGATGCAGCAAATGGAACTGGCTGTAATACAGATGAGTATCTTAATGACGTGGATGCTGGTAAAACAGTTTTAACGTTCAATGGTAAATCCAAATTGATCAAAAATTTACTTAAAGTATCAAAAGAATTTCTCAAAACAGTGAAACTTGCCAATGAAGTAATGACTTGATTAGAAGCTGATGGTAACAAAGCAACAGGTAATTTCTTGTCGAAGTTAGTTACTTCGGTAACCAAATGTTGAGATACGTCAGAATGTAAATGAGTATCTAATGCATATTTGATGATGGTTAATACAATTGGTTCTTGGTCTTTAATAGCCCAAACAACACAGTGTTGAATTGACCCATCTTTAAATCTTCTTAATGACGCTTTAATCCCCCAAAATGATCTGAACTTCAAACCCTCTTCCTTATCATCATTGTTAGGTCCTTTGGTTACAAGTTTATCTGATTCTTCGGCATTCAATTGTAATCCAATAGTAAAAGTAGTATTGACATGAGATGGTTTTCTTTTATGAATTGGATAACTGGTAACTGGATGGTCGACTTTAATGGAAATTAAGTTAACTCGATCTCCTAATGCTTTGGTTAGTATAGCATAAACTTTATTCTTGAAATAACTCTCAAAACTGATGAACGAAATTTTTTCCAATGGACCAAAAGAATCAAGAACTTCTTCTGGAGCTGTCATGTTGAATACAATATCATATTTCATTTGATCAAAATTAGATTTTTGTAGTAATATAGCATCAAATCTATCTTTAACGACATCTGATAATAATTCCAAAGTTTGTTGTGCTTGTAATTGTAATTCCTTGTAAGAACTTTTAGTCATTTTCCATAAAATGTTTAATTTTGTATTTTTGTCAAAAATAGTAGGAACGGAAAACCCATTTTCTTTATATTTTGAATCAATATTTTCTCCAATCAATGATGAGAATGATAAGTACCCACTATTCAAATCCATAGTAGCTAAATATTTGATAGTACCTTTGAATAATTGATATGAAGAAAATCCATGTAATAAAATTTTGTTTGCATTCAAACCACCTCCGTTCAATAATGCACTCATCAATATAGCGAATTCAAAATGGCCAAAACCACCATTGTTAATGGCAGAACTGAATCCACGTTGTTGTAGCCAAAGTCTGCCCAAGACACATGCATCTTTAAACGCGTCAGCGGATTTCTTGGTGGTGTACAAGAATTTCAAATAGTAATCGTATGCAGTTTGGGATAAAATACTCGAGTTGTATAATGGTGTTGGTGGTAAATTCTCTGTTTCGGATTGAACTCGTATACAATTCTTGTCTGGAAGTAATTTTTTTGTATCAAAAAGTCCATATGGGAAAGCAGCGATTAAATTTATGGTGAATTTTGTTTTATAGAAAATCAAATCTTCCGAGTTTTCGGTTTGAATACTTTCTATTTTCAAAACGGGGTTCAATACATCATCATTGAAATAATGGTAGGAAATTTTAATTGGTAAATTATTTTTCTTGGATAAATGGATTAAATGTTCTGCCAAGTAACTCAAATAAAATGCTCTTTTGTATAAAGCTCTATAATTCAAATAATCTTTTGGTTGAAACATTTCTTTTGGCATAGTTAAAGCAACTTCTATGCTCAGTCCATGGTGTTGATGAATGGCAGTTTTCAATCCATAAGATCCAACAAGTGATACATCTTCCAGCGGAAGGTAGGAAAATGTGTAGTTTACTTTGGTAGGTTTTGGATCTGGAAATGGGATAACTAATTTCTTAGGATTGAAATGTTGTTCTGCTTGTTGTAATGTTAAATTTTCTACTGGTGGAACTTGTTTAATCAAATCATGTAAACGACGTAACACTTTTTCCATCTTTTCTTCGTGATTTTTCTTAATTTTGACTTCCTTCATTAATTCATCAATTTGAAGTTTGAAAATATTTGACTTGAATAATTCTGCAGTTTCCCTGGCCACTTGTACATCTTGGGCAGTAAGTTGTTTCTTTTGTTTTTTGTTTGGAGGTTGATTTGTTGATTTGTTAACATCTTCCTCTTCTTCATCATCGGAATCTTCTTCGAGACCATTCACGTTCTCTTCTTCTTCTTCTTTTACAACATCATGAGAATGTCCGTTGGATTCTAGTTCCTCTTCTCTATCTGAAAATGATTTAAATTCTTCATCTTCGATTGTTTGTTCTTCCAACTTTCTTTTTCCCATATTTACCAATAAATAAAGTTTGTAACAAGTTTAACTAGATATTTATAATATATTATCCAAAAAAATCTTCGTCCCCCGTCAAAATAAATTGATGATGATGATATTGATGATAACAACAGTAGCTGGTTAAAACCCGAAATGAAAAAAAAAAAAAAAATTATTTCTTAGAAAAAAAAAAAAAAAAAGAGCAGCCATCCATCTTACAACCAAATTTTTTTCTGAACCCATGCACACGACCTGAGTTTTGTTTCTACTAAGTTCAGCGATTCTTCTTATTTGCAGGAATGCACGTGACTTGCGGAGATAAA
>JAKTXQ010000009.1:35583-55275 GCA_030582995.1 Candida maltosa
TTTTTATTTTTATTTTTTTAAAAAAATTTTATAAATTTTCAGGTAAAAAAAATATTAATAAAAAAAACAAAAAAAAAAAAAACCCCTTTTCTTATTTATTAAGAAAAAAATTGTTGTTGTGGTTGTTGATTATTTTTTTTTTTTTTTTGGATTGTAGGCAAAATTAAATTAAGGTGAATTTTGGTTTTGGTAATTCAACCAATGGAAAAGAAATGTAACAGTTTTGTTTGGTGATAGTCAAAGAAAAGCCCATGTATAAGGAGATAATTGATGCAACGAAACCAAAAGAGGCACCAGCAGTGACACATTTACTCAGACCAGTGAAGTAAGCAGCAGCCAACAAGTAGAAGAGTAAGGATAAGAAGACAAATAAGAGGAGTAACATAAGGTTAAGTTTCAAGGTAGCTAAAGCAACAACGGTACAAACAAGACCCCAAGCTAACATGTAGAATCCAATTGCGCTTCCGAGTTGAGTTGGATCATTCAATGCGTAGGCTTCGATAATACCGAATGCAGGAAGATAGATGGAAGCAAAAGATAACCAGAAAGCACCTAAGGAAACAAAGACAGTGAAGAACAAAGTGTCACCAAGGAAGAAACACCAACAACCGACCAAAACTTCAACTAAACCACCATAGAAAACAGCGGCACCAACAGCAGCGTTAGGAGTGGTAATATCTTTAGCACCTGCCAAGTACAAAGTCAACACAAAAGCGGTGATACCAAAGGAAACCAAACCCAATGCAACAGCATTAGCTGGACGCCAACCAGTATATGCAGTGGATAAGACTTTAGCAATATCTGCTTTCAAATATTTGTTGTTACCTAAAATGATATATTCTCCATCTTGACTAACAGTTTGGACATTTTCGTTATGTTCCGATTTAATTGATTGATCTTTTGAATTGAGAGAATTAGATGACATGGTTAATGTATAACTCTGTTTACAAGCACTTTTCGGAGGATTTTTTCTTTTTTTTTTTGGGGGAGGGGGATTTTTTTTTGACAAGAAGAAGAGCATTATATTTATATTATCCGGTTTATGGTAAACTTTTTTTTTTTTTTAAAAAAAGTTATTATCTAAATGATTGTCGGATAATAATACTAAACACTTTGGTTATAAAAGAAAATATTGTCTTGAAAATTATAATTAGATGCATCAAAATGCAACAACCTTTTCAGGGCCAAAAAAAAAAAAACGTAAACAAACACAAATGAAAAAAAAGAAGTGAACTTGTACTAAGAAACAAGCCATGTGTTTTATATTTCCACCTATCAAATGGTATTCATTTGATAATAGTCCAATGAGAAAAGTACCCCCATAGTTAAAAAAAAGGTATCAGTTCAAAAGAATTATTCCATGTTTTCTTTCTTTTTGTTTTATGAAGACAAGAAATAAATAAATAAAAATGAAAAGAAGATAAAAAATATAAATAAAAAAAACTAAAACCGAAGTACAGTTAAAACAAAAAAAAAACTTGTATCAGAAAGTGTAACACCATATCGGATAGAAGATAAATCCACGCAAATCTAAGGGAATTGTGAGTGAAAAAAAAAACAAAATGAATGAATTCTGCAAAATCATGCTAAACTAGAAGTCCTCATTAAATCATTTAATTTGTTCACGAGTTGATATTTTTGTTTATTTTTTTTGGCCAAATAATTTTTTTGGTTTTTTTTGCAATTATTTTCTAAAAATGAAAAACAAAAAAAAAGAAAATTTTGACAGACGATATTTACAAAAAGACCAAAACAATATTCAAAATTTGGCACCCATACAATTCATACAATAAAGCTTTTTATCGTGTGGTCAATTCAATTATCCGTTCAATTGCACCAGCTCGAAATTCAGATCAATTCTTGTGTAGGGTTTGAAGAATAGCCAAGATTCAAAAGAGTAGGATAACATCCGTCCTATTACTGTTCTTTCCGCCCCAACAAAACAAAACTAAAAAACCAAAAAGGAAATAATAAATGGAAAATAATACTGAAACTGAATAGTAGCCGCATCTTTGAATTGTAGATGAACTTAGCTTTTTTTTTTTTAAAACAAAAAACAACATTATTTTATTTTTCTATTTTTGAATAAATAATATATGGTCATATCATCCATAGACGAAATATTTAACACTGAAAACAAAACAAATAAAAAAACATTCAAGAAATGTGTACTGTATATTAAATGGTCTCATAAGGAACAAGATGTCCTTATACATTGCTGGCTAATTAAATACGATGAATATTATTTAATAAAATTTGAAACTTTTGGGAATTATTTTATACGGTGAATGAAATACAAAAAAAAAGATTTTGTGGGATTCAAGATTCTCACTGGGTGTCTATCAATGGACCATTTGAAAATTCAACAATTCGACAATTTGTCCGAGTTGGTTTGGTTCTGTTTTGTTTGGTTCCAAATGGCATGACATCAAATCCCAAAGTATTCAAAAAGGGAGAGAAATTATCATTAATTTATGGTTATTGGTACATCACCTACAAGACGGGTTAGACAGAGGGGGTTCAATTTTCAACAATTGGATCATTTGTCCGAGTTGGTTTGGTTTGATATTCCAAGTAATTCATAGGAAATCGATCGTGGGAATATTACGAAGAAGATGAGTAATGTACAGGAATGATAGTTTTGCATAAAGACAAGACGATAGTGGTAAGTTTATATTATAATGTTATGTTAGTTAGCCATTAAAGTGATTAGTATTTTCTCTGTTAGTATTCTCTCTCATATTTATATTATTCTCTTTCTTGTACGATTATATTACATTGCCATCGGATATCGGGTGTAATATGATTATTAGATTTCCCAGTTCGGACAGTAATGCGAACAATTCTTATATATGTATGAACATTATTTTACGTAAACACGAAACATTGTTTATAGCTGATTTGATTTGTCGTCTCCAATGTATATTAATAAGCTAATAGAGGTCTTTCTTTATATCTTGTATCATCTGAACTAAAGACATGCATAAGTGATAAACTACTATTATATAAGGAATAATTCTCCGAGGATGGATTAATTTTTTTTTTATTTCTTTTTTATTTTTTCGCGATGGATTTTAGCCAAAAATTTTTCCGATTTTGTTTTTACATCCAAATTCTAGTAGAAAAAAAAACCACATACACAAAAAATAGTTTTTTTTTTTATTGGTCTTCAACAACTTATATCAATAGTCATGGATGGGATAGACAGAAAAATAAAACAAAGACACTACAAACTAATAGTAGGAAGGTTTGGCCGTAAATTCATAATCCCATATATGAAAATGCTCGGCTTCAACATGTGGATTAAAGAAGTCCGCAGACATTACTCCGCCGATGCAAAGTTTATTCGCCACTCCATCAAAGCCATCATACAGAACAAAGATAACCTCACACACAACATTGCCATATTCCAAATTAACTCAAAAGTCACACTGCCTTCGGCAATAGATAGTTTTTTCAAATTCGTCCCACCCAAATCACCAGACGACGACAATCCTCAAAACAGAGTTCAAGATATATCATTTGAAATTCAAGGCGAAAGCCATCAAAAAAATACGACATATTTCCTTATCAAGTTTCCTAAAAATTGTATCCCCACAGTTACTACCAAAACAAACCCAAGAAGAAGGTTCAAGTTATTATCACATTTGCTTCATTGTAACATCTGTCATACGACAGATCATGCAAGGAGCGAATGTGTCTATAAATGGAAACATCCCAAGTTGAAGAAGGAGTCAAATGATTCTGAAAATAATACACCACCAGAAAAATCAAAGGTTATAGAATCAGACATGTCAGAAATCAAGCAACCAACTTTCAGACTTGAAGGATTAATACCAAGAACTAAAAGATTTCCCACTACTTCAACATTATCATCACCTTTTCGACCATTGAAAAAAATGAAAACATCATCATCAACATCAACATCAACATCAACATCAACATCAACATCAACATCAACATCAACATCAACATCAACATCAACAACAACCGCTTCTACAATTCCAGTTACTTTAGCATCAAAAAAATACAAGATTCGAAAAAAGCGAAGACAACAGCAGATATCAAATCCAAACAGCGCTTACAACCCAGCGAATTGGAACAATCTCGATATTACAAAGACACAGAAAGAGACTAGTACAAATACCAAAAGTATTGCGTTTGTTGGTGACATCGCAAATTTCTACCACTTTAATATTGGTGGAATTTTTGTTCCAGATTTTTTTACTACCGTTTTTATCTTCAATGATATTATAGCTTTACTGGAAACTGATTCATCTATTATTCCACTAATTAAAATGTCAAAACCCCCCAATTTTGAATTAATTTTTACAAATATGGAATCAAGAACTATTCTACTTGTTAATACAAATAAATTTGAAATTATAGACACTAATATTATATCAAAGAGGCTTAGCAAAAATGATTTTAATCTTAAGAAAGATGAATCAAATACTTCAAACAATACTAAAAACCAAACTAAAAAAGGTGAAGGTTACAATTGTTTTTCAAGAGCAGCTGACGCTTTACTTAAATTCAAAACTACGTCAAGCAAATTGTTGGTTATGTCTACATATGCCCCTCATTCCAAATACAACCACCAAAGTCAACTTTTTGAGGAATTGCTATCGTGTTTTAAACGAAACCTCAATCGCTTTAAAACTGAAGTGCCAAGTATTGTCCTCCTTGGTGATTTTAACAATGATGATTAAGATGAAAAGAAGAAACAAAAATTCGAAAAGGTAGATCCAGGCGAATTAGAAAGTATTAAAGTACTCCAAGATTTGAAATTAGAATTGAGACTAAAAGATTCTTTCCCATTATTTTCCAAAGACCCAACCTCTACAAATTGCCATCATATAAACAGTAGAAGGATTGACAGAATATATACCAATTTCCCAGAGGACAAACTCCTACAATTCAAACAAAATCGTGATTGTACATACTGGAGTACCCACCACAGTCTCCAGTTAACAATATCATTAACAAATCCAAATCCAGAAGTTGTCGAAATTGGTTATCCACGATTCATTATTCCTGATGCTGTTATTTCAAATCCAAACTATATTTCTGTTATCAAAAACAACGAAAACATTGTATCATGGGAAACCTTTTTGAAAGAATGCCAAAAATATTCCAAATTATTCTCACTTCCTGTTAATGGGATTGAACTTGGAGCTGATGACGATGATATTTTTGTTGATAGTGACGCAAGTTTTATTAATTACGATAAAAAGAAGCGCAAACCAATTACGTATTTGGAATCAATTTATGGTCCACAAACTGCTACAAAAACTGATTCAATTATAAAACTTGCAATTTCTGATTTGAAGCAAAAATTCCATAATCAAAGTAATAATGTTGACAAGAAAAAGATTGAAGAATTTTTAAAAAATTTTGGAAAAGAATTGGACTCCAAGTCGCAACGAGAATTAGATAAACCGTTTGACAATAACGAATTGAAAGCCGCACTTAGTTTATGCTCCAATCAATCTAGTCCTGGAGTCGACGGTGTTTGCTTTAGACTTCTCAAAGTCTTATGGAACAAAATTGGTGATGTGGTGACTAATTTAGCTAATGAAATGTTGGAAACAGGTACTTTACCAGCTAGTTTGAAGGATGTTGTTGTGGTATTGGTTCCTAAATCTAAAGATCCTAAGAATCTTAACGATTTCCGCCACATTTATGTCGCAAACTCAGTATTGCGTCTCATTTCCACTGCAATGAAAGCAAGATTAGATCTGCAATTGGGTCCCCTTTTTCATGACCATCATTTTGGTTATATCAAAAAGAAGGGGAACCAATTGGCAGTTAAAATAGTTAAATTTATTTTGGAAGAATTGCAAAGGGATAATAAAGATAGGGTGGAAGATGAAGGTATTCTTTTTATTGATTTCAAGTCAGCTTTTGAATCTATTAATCAAGAATATATTGATGCTGTCATGAAGCTGTATAATTTTTCACCAAAGTTGTCAAACTTTTTGCAACTGTTTTCTAATTGCAGCTGTAATTTATTGATCAACAATAGAAAGAGCAAAACATTTCAACCAAGCAATTCCTTGATGCAAGGATTGCCAAGTAGTGGTATTATATTTGCACTCTTAATGGAACCAATCATTAATTATCTTTGTTTAAAAATGCAAGGAATTGGTATTATTGATAATCAAACAAGCATAAAGACAATAATTTATGCCGATGATGCTTTAGTGTTTTTTAAAGATGGTCAAGATTTAGCAAGGGTGATTGAAGCTTTAGAGGTAATTAAAGATGTTAGTGGATTGAGAATAAATCCTCAAAAAACCCAACTAATTTTGAGGAACAAAGAGGTAGTTGATTTCCCTGATCCTTCAGTTTCATCAAATCCACAAATAATACAATTAAATGAACCATTTACTCACTTGGGAATAACTTACAATGGTGGTGATAATATCAAAACGTTAATACATAAGTTTAAGTTGCAATTACAAGGATTGAAATTTCTGAATCGATCAGTTGACTTCAAATGCCATTACATCAATTCTAGATTGTTCCCAATGTTTTACTATCAATCGACTGTTGGGATGATAAATAGATCAGTTAGAAAAGAAATTATGGAGCTTGCTTGGTCCATTTTTAAAGGTTTTAGTATGAACCTGTTAACCACAAATAAAGTGAATGGGGGATTTGGTCTAGTGGATATAAAGAAATACAATTTGAGAATGAAGGCCATGGTCATATTGGGTATCCTAGTTAAAGCTGATAGTTGGTTCTGCTTTGTATGGAGACGGAAACTCCAAAAATTACTAATTGACGTTACAATTGTTAAAAAAAATCTGAAATCAAAACCAGCTAATAGTTACAATTGGAAGCAATATTTACTAAAACAAATTGAAGATGAAAATGATAATAAGATTATCCGTAAGGAAGTGAATAAATCTTTTGGTAGAGGTTTCCAACGTGAATGTATTGATGCTTGGTTTGAGGTAACACAATCATTGAAATTTCCACCTGCTAAATGTGATGAACCAATTCCAGATTATCATGATGTATTCAAATCAGCTTCGCCAGAAGAAATCCAAGACCTCGAGAAAGCCTTCTCAAACTTTAGTGTTCATATCACTGAACCTAATATTCTGAATACAATGAAAGAATTATTAATGGCAAAATTACCTTCAGAAAAAAAAAGTGAAAATCAGGTTAAAACCCGTTTGATTAAAATATTTGAAAATATATGCTTGGCCAAAAAAAATCATTACCACAATGTGACCAGTTACCATAGAATGGTAATTGGTCACTTTTTTAAACATGATGCCAAGTGTGACAAATGTTTTGTTTGTCACCAAAAAGTTGATAACTATGACAAGACAGGTTATTTTTTGCATCAATATTTTCAGTGCTCCAGACTGGATTATATATTCAAGCTGCTAGAAATTTCTGGAATAGAATTGACGTTAGAGTCTATTATTAATCCTGAATTGACGTTTACTCAAATGGTATCTATTAGTTATTATTTAAATAAAGTGATTTCTTTACATAAGGAAAGGGAGTTGGAAATATTGTCAGTGGATACTGAATGGGTTAAAAAGTGGTTACAAGAAAAATAGCAACATTATTCATATTTATTCCTTTAATGTGCTTACTGTTAGGTTAAATACAGTGTGCGATGAGGAGCTGGTATCTGTGTCGCCAAGTATTACGACAAACAATTTAGTTTCAATTACTAAATTACGCCTATGTAGTATAGTGTTATATAGGAATATAAGAAGAACCGTGGTCTAGTTGGTTATGGCATCTGCTTAACACGCAGAACGTCCCCAGTTCGATCCTGGGCGGAATCATTCTTTTTTTGGTTCTTTCTTACACCAAAACAACTCGTTTTAGGATTTATTTATTATATCTATTTCTCTAAATATCTCTCTCTTTTCTATACATTTTGAATCCGGTTGAATTCTCTTTTCAAATTCTTAAACAATTTCTTACTTTTACCAATTGTTTGTCTTGCAAATATTCTTTTATATCCTTTAGCCAATACTGGGAACCAACGTTCTTCTCCAATCAACATCACCCCCAAATTCAATACCGAAAAAATAATAATATACCAATAAAACCATCCATGTAAGTTTGTCAATTGCATCAAATCACCCAATGATGATTCACCGTCAATTAAAAACAATGCTGCCGATAACAAACATGCCAATACTAGATTGATCATAAATGGATAGTTTTGAAACATTGATTCACGATATGGCGGACCTTGCGATAACACCACGGCAATTAAAATATATTGGAAATTCGAGAATAAGAATAAAACAGTGTTGTCGGAAGATTTAACCGCATCATCGGCACCTGGAATTGGTTTTATATACCATGGTTCCTTTCTTACCCAGGACCAAATGACTACTTGGAATGCTAAAATGACCAAAATTTGACAGACTAATGGGATCAATACTTTTGGAGAGACCAAGTTTGCTGTCGGTCTTTTGACCACTAATGTATTGAATGGCTTTGACCAGGACATGAAGATAGCCAATGGTAAAATTAAAAACAAATCAATGTACAAGAATTGGAAATCACCCAAGTTAGTACCGGTTTTGTATAAGATAGTGACAGTGACAAATTGAATAGCGGAATATAACGACATGTACTTGAAACAGGAAAAACTGGTAACTAAACTGGATCGTCCTTCTTTAATAACATCCAAAACACAAGAAATTTCGAAAACTCGTGACGTAAATGGTGCAGCCACCGAAGCTTCTGCTTCTGAAAGGGAAATACCGACATCGGCTGCTTTTAACGCCCCACAATCGTTAGCCCCATCTCCACAAAATCCAACGGTATAGTCGATTTTCTGTAATTGCTCAACTAATTCGTGCTTTTCATCAGGAGACATTCTGGCAAATATATCACAATTCATAACAATATTCTGAATAATATTGACATTTTTAACTTCGGTCAACAAAAATCTGAAAATATCACCGGTTATAGCCAATCTATAATTATTATCTTGTCTAATATTAACTGGTCGGATTGTCACTGGATCAAGTCTATTTTCGGGATCATTAACTTCTTGCCAAGCGATATACCGTTCATCATCTTTAACGTCTAATACCGGAATATAAATATGTTCAATTTTTGGAGATATCAATTCACATTCTCGAGACACACTAATGGCAGTTAAGATATTATCACCAGTACACATAATAGTACGAATTTCTGCCTTTCTCAACGTTTTCAAGGTACTTTTAGTTGATTTTTTCAATTTATTTTCAAAAATAATAAAACCAGTGAAAATCAAACCCGATTCGGCATCATCTCTTTCAATAGATCCATCATTGACTTGTTTATAAGCACATGCAATTACTCTGTACCCAGAATGAGTGTAATGATGCAACAAGTCATCGAAATTGGTAGGTAAAGATTCAGGAAGACAAATATCCAACATAACTTCAGGTGCACCTTTCGTAAACACATAATGTTTATTGCTTTGCATAGTCACGACCGACATTCTTCTAAGTGGAGCCAAAAATTCAAATTCTTTAATCACTTCATAACTATCGTTTTTCTTATAAACTATAGCTTTGGAGGAAACTGGATCTTCTTTATAATTCCATCTGGTAAATTCAAACATTTTGACATCTAATGGATCACCTAAAAGTTCATTATCGATATTTCTCAAAGAATGACACGCGGTCATACATCCAAGTAAGAATTTCCCATTATTAGTATCATGATCACTTTTACGAACTGTTGTCAAATTATCAATATTTTCAACCAACTCTTCAAACACAATTTCTTTTCTACCTTGGGCATTGTTTGCTGAATGAAGACCCAATACGTCTAAACCATCTTCGGTCAATGTACCGGTTTTATCAAAACACATCACATCAAGTTTGCCTCCGATGTTGACTCTTGTAGGAGCGATGCAGAATATTTGCAATTTCTTCAATCTGGCAATGGCGAAAGTGGTACCAATAGTCAAAGTTGCTGGCAAAGCTGGTGGAACAACAATAGTTATAATATCCAATGCTCTCAAAATCATGACTTTTTTGTCGATACCCAATTTAATGAAATTGTAAGTGGAATAAGTGAAACCAACGGCAGCAATAACCGTCATGAAACCAATGTATTTGAAAGAATCTTCGTAAAATTTAAAACCAGTTGGTTTAGGGAAAAGCATAGAACGTACTAATGAACCTTTAGTGGTATTAAACCCGGTTTTAACCGTCATGGCAATAACTGGTTCATCATTAGCTGATTTCATTTTCAATAGTTTCGTACCATTATATAAAAATGATTTGGATAAGATTGGATCAACAAAATTTTCTGGTAAAAACTTGACGGTATCTTTGTTGGCACTTATTTTGGAAACAGGGACACTCTCACCGGTCAACATGGATTCATTAACCACACATTCACCATTTACCAATAATGCGTCACATGGAAGAATGGATAAGGAAGGATCAACTTCAAATACATCTCCAGGGACTAAATCATTGGAATCAATTTGTTTCCAAAAACCATTTCTCCAAACTCTTACTTCACAGCTAAATTTGGAAATCTCTTGTAATCTTCTCATGGTGGATTTTGTTTCCACTAAAGAATTGATGATGGACACCATGGAAATGATGAAAATACAACCAGCATAGTAGTAATAGTCATCAGCTAACCATAAGAAAATAGAAAACACTTGGAAAATATAGAAAGGATGTAATACTTCATCAGTCAACAATTGGAAAACAGATTTCTCGTCAATTTCAATTTTATTCTCTCCAAAAATTTCAAGTCTTTGTTCTTGTACAGCTTGAGAAATACCATCTTTGAGGTATTTGACATTCAACCACCTTCCATCATACCAATTTGAATTGGTTTTAAAAATATCTTCCATTGGGTTATAGAAAAACTTAATGTACCTGTAAACGAACGAGTGAATATATGGAACCACAGGATCTTTTTCCAAATCGTAATGTTCTTCATCAACACTAACTAGAAAACTGGACAATCTTTCATTTAATTTTTGTTTATCAATATCGATAATTTGCAATTCTCCAAATTCATTTTCAATGACACACCAATCCGCAGTACCCAATGGACAACGCGTACCCATTAAGTTTACTCTGTAACGAGGGAACCATCTTAATACCAAGTACCCTAAACCCAAAGTACAAATACAAATGGTGTAGTATAGAAAAGTCTTCCACCACAAGTTTTGATACCCAGCAATACCAAGAACCAAATCTTCTTCCGCAAGGTAATATCTCTGATAATCTAACTTGGCAGGAAAATCATGGAAAAATTGTTCATGTATTGTTTCCGAAACAGCGCTACGGGCTTGTGAAGAGGTTGATTTCGAACTAGTTTCCGAATCACGACGATTACGACGGTCAAAGTCCAAGGACCCATAATCTGGTGCTTCCGGTGACTGGAATCTTGAATTAGCACCTGCTTGTTCGTAGAACGCATCACTTGTCGATCCATCTTGAACAGCCAATTCGATATCTTCTTGGTCATCATCATCATCATCGACATACTTATCAATCGAATAATCCCAATTGGTATTGTAATCAACTGGATCTTCAGGATTTTCCAACGTGGAACCCCCTTGAGCCATTTCAATTTCATCAGGTGAGAAAAACTTGAAATGAGCTTGTGTATCAATGGAGTTTCTCGAAGCGTTAGATTTAACTCTATGCAAATCTTGATCTGGTTCATTTTCTTCAAATGCCAACAATGGTGACGTTTCTCTTGAAATATGCGAAGCTCTTCTCCCACCAAAACTATGCGGATAATGCAACGAAGTAATCGAAGAAGGAATGACTTCTGAAGCAGCTCCTGAATACATTTCATAGTTGTTATCATCAATTAATAAACTGATTGAGGAAGATGTTGAGGTTACTGAATTATGTCTTGATCTTGATCTTCTTCTATCTACAGAAGAAGACCTACGACTAGGTCCCAGACTTCTACCCATTATCTAAATAGTTCTTATTATCGCGTAGTCAAAACGGAAAGTAAAGTTATTTGAGGAGGTTTTGTTGAAAGATAGTAGGAAAGAAAAAAATTTCGGCGAAAGCGAAAAGATTCGTAAAATAAAAAAAATTTTTTTTTTGTCCTGGAGATAAACAAGTTGCTTGCTATGAAATGTAAATAGAAACTGGTATTGAAGATAATAATTAAATATATAATAATAATTAGTAACGCTTGATTTGTATTTATCTTTTGTAAATAATTTTCACGTGATTGCAGAACTCTACAATCTTTTTCTTTAATACTTTATAAGATATTTGAACTGTAGATATTGATCTTCGTTTCTATGAGGCGGAAAAAATTACAACACCCAAATAAAAAAAAAAAAATCCAAACTATAACCAGACAGACAAACATAATCATACATCAATCCTAAATCATGGCACTTAAACTAAAATTAAAGATGCCTTCATCAAGTGCATCAAACTCACCACAACCACAACCACAACCGACAATAACAACAACAACAACTGAATCCCATTCTCCTGATAGTCAACAACCTAAACTTCCCAGATTAAAAATCAAAGCTCCATCCAAAACTCCATCCACCACAGAATCATCACCTACAGTAACATTAAAAAGACCCCATGATAATGATGCATCAATTGCAAATGAAGACGGGAAACCTAAAAAACTTAAAATCAATCTATCGAAAAACAAAGAAAATGGACGTCTGAAGGCATTACCACGAGTCAGAGTCAAACCTACCAGAATCCCCGGTGAAGGGTACGATTCAGAGGCACCTGATTTGGAAGATGACCCGTTGATTGAACAAGGTATCATTATAAGGTTTTTGAATGATTCTAATCTTGACTTTGTTCATCATGCGGTGGATTCAGGAGATTTGACCGGGTTAAATGTGAAATGGGTGACACGTGAAAAGGCGGTCGTTAACGTTAATGGGAACCTTTATTCCGCAAGATTAATCGATTTACCTACAGTAACAGAAATCTATAAGACGATTGATAGGAAAAATGTGTTTAAAACGTTTGATGTCAGTCAAATTTTATTGGTTTTACACCCTGTCGAACCGGCCAAGTTGAATATCGATAAAGATTTCGAAGTTCCAGAGGAGCATTTATTCAATCATCCATTTTATAAGTATGTGAGAAATAATGAAATCAAGAAGAAAAGAATGGTTCATAGAGATGGTTTACTACAACCATTCCGAGATGTGTATCGACGATTCCGCCCAACAAAAGTCGATCATAGAGTCATTCTTGATATTGAATCCAAAGTCGACGAATTAATTAAACTTGATAATGAAGCTGAAGAGAGTCATTTTGAAATTGTGGATAGTAGGACGGCACAGCAATCGAGATTCAGTAGTGCTACCCCATCAGTGGTTAGTACTCCAAGTGCAATGAGAATGGATGAACCAGCAATTTTCAATAACAATGGAGAAGGAAGGGGATATGGAGGCGAACAAGAAAGTGAAGATGAAGAGGACGAAGAAGAAGATGAGGAAGAAAGTGAGAGTGACGATGAAATGGAACTTCATTTGGAACAAGAATTGGAAAAAGTTTTGGATGGAGAATTATCTGATCATGAAGTCACCATTCCTACTCTGATGGCAGGAATATTACAAGATGATGCTGAGGGAGAAATTGTGGTTGATGAACATGGAAATGAAGTTGTGAATGAAGAAGAACATGATGAAGAAGACGAAGAAGATGACGATGAGGACGACGAAGAAGAGGAGGAAGAGGAGGAGGAGGAAGAAGAAGAAGAAGAGGAAGAAGATAATGAAGAACATGACGCTGAAGCTGAATCTGGGAAACAACATGTCAAATTGTTGGAAGAAGAAATTGCTGAACTTGAGAAAGCCGTTGCTCATCATAAGAAGAATTTAGCCACTGCATCCAGTAAAATGTTGAGAATGAAATTTCAAAATACTTATTCGTCATTGAAAGCTTCATTAGATCAGAAGAAACGTGATTTAAGTAAAGCATTGGAAGAACAAACGGATGCTGCCGAAACCACAAAACCAGCACAACAAGAGGATGAAGATATAGAGATAGAAGATAAACTGGAAAACCAACCAAAAGATGCAGATGATGACGATGAAGAAGAAGAGGATAATGAAGATAATGATCAGGATAATTTTGACGACATCGATGACTTATTCTAAGCCATAATCCAAAAAAAAAATCACCGCTTTTCCGTTGGAATATTTTTTATTGGTATAGTAGATATGCATGGTTAATATTTTAGTCCAGCGTCCTGCACATTATCTCAATGTTGTTATGTAAGAAAAATTTTCTTCCCATTATAAGTTTTTTTTAAAAAAAAATTAATGAGATGGGAGAGAAATTCCCCTTCTTTCTTTCTTTCTTTCTTTCTTTTTAGAATAGGATGTAATAGACCACAGTAAAATCTTAGCCTATTTTCCAGAAAGCGCTCTTTCCTTTTACTCAGCAGGATCTAAGTGACACTCATTTTTTTTTTTTGTTGGACTAAATTAGAAATATTTTCAACCAACGTTTCTGTTACCCCATCTCCACATATACGCAATATGTCTACCAATTCCATTAAATTATTAGCCAGTGATGTTCACAGAGGTTTAGCTGAGCTTGTTGCCAAAAGATTAGGTTTGCGTATTTCCCCAAGTGAATTAAAGAGAGATTCTACTGGCGAAGTGCAATTCTCCATTGGTGAATCTGTTCGTGATGAAGACATTTTCATTATTTGTCAAATTGGATCCGGATCAGTCAATGATAGAGTCGTTGAGTTGATGATTATGATCAACGCCTGTAAGACGGCGAGTGCCAGAAGAATCACTGTTATTTTGCCCAACTTCCCATACGCTAGACAAGATAGAAAAGATAAATCTAGAGCTCCAATCACTGCCAAATTAATGGCGGATATGTTGACTACTGCTGGGTGTGATCATGTGATCACTATGGATTTACATGCATCTCAAATCCAAGGTTTTTTCGACGTTCCGGTTGATAACTTGTACGCCGAACCAAGTGTTGTTAGATATATTAAGGAAACTATTGATTATAGTGATGCTATCATCATCTCCCCAGATGCCGGTGGTGCCAAGAGAGCTGCTGGATTAGCCGATAGACTTGATTTAAATTTTGCTTTGATTCATAAAGAAAGAGCTAGAGCCAACGAAGTTTCTCGAATGGTGTTGGTTGGTGATGTCACCGACAAAATCTGTGTTATTGTTGATGATATGGCTGACACTTGTGGTACTTTAGCTAAAGCTGCTGAAGTGTTATTGGATAACAATGCCAAAGAAGTTATTGCTATTGTTACCCATGGTATTTTATCGGGTAATGCCATTAAAAACATCAACAATTCCAAATTGAAGAAAGTTGTTTGTACCAATACCGTTCCATTCGAAGAAAAATTGAAACTTTGTCCTAAATTGGATACAATTGATGTTTCTGCAGTTCTCGCTGAAGCTATTAGAAGATTACATAATGGTGAAAGTATTTCTTATTTGTTTAAGAATGCTCCTTTGTAATATGTTTATTAAGTAGTAGAAAGAAGAAGACGAGTTAAAAACAAAAAAAAAACACACTGTATAGTAATTTTTACATACATTATTTATTTATTAGACCTCTTGCGACCGATGGTTATCTGGAATTGCGCCCGCGAAAAAAAAAAGAAAAAACCAAACAGGAGAACTCGAAATACACACTATCCATTTATTTATTTATTTATCCAACTACATCTTTCCTTTCTTCTTTTTGTCTAAGTAATGATAGGTACAGATTCCTATCATATTATTATCGACTTAACAAACACCTCCGACTTAATTGAAATCACAGAAATTAACTTGAATATGCCACGACAGCCAATTGAACCACTCATGGCAAAACTGATTGGGCATGGGATAATTAGATTATATCGAGAATTTGAAAACGATGGTGAAAATGGGTCTTCTGATTTTGAATCGAATCCAGGTGATGACACCATGGTATCTATTTTGGCCGTGCCAACATATTTCACTGCCACTGATTTGTTAGGATTCATCGGCGAAAAATACATGTCTAACATTTCCCACATCCGGATATTGAAAAGCGATAAACCCAACCGATTTCTCGTATTGATTAAGTTTAAAGATATAATAAAGACTGCAGAATTTCAGTATCATTATAATGGGAAACCATTCAACGCCATGGAATCAGAAACTTGTCACGTGGTTTATGTTAAGTCCGTGCAACTAAAAAATAATAGTACCAATGATAAAACCAGTGCTGCAAGTGATGCCATGATTCCATTTTTGTTACAAGATCCATTTACTAATTCATCCACCACAACAGAATCAGAGGATATTGATCCACATTTAGTTGAGTTGCCCACATGTCCAGTATGTCTAGAGCGAATGGATGCGACAGTTACCGGGTTATTAACTATTCCGTGTCAACATACTTTCCATTGTCAATGTTTAACCAAATGGAAAGATGATACCTGTCCGGTGTGCAGATATTCACATAACATTGCGAATGAAAGAGTACGTCGATCTGCCACCAGATTGCAACAACAACTAAATATTCGAGAATCTTCATCTACCCCTCCTTCCAACACAACTACGAATCAAACGCAAACGCAAACGCAAATGCCCGCATCATTACTTCAACAGTCGGAAAATGATGACGCAAGTGAAATATGTATGGAATGTGATGAAAGGGATAATTTATGGATCTGTCTAATTTGTGGGAATGTAGGTTGCAGCAGGTATGGTCCTGCACAACATTCTTTGAAGCATTTTATTGATACAGGTCATTGCTTTGCAATGGAAATTGCCACTAGCAGGGTGTGGGATTATGCAGGTGACAAATACGTGCATAGATTAGTGACTAATGAAAGTGATGGGAAATTAGTTGAATTACCTGATAAGGATAATAAAGAGGCTGTAACGCAAAATGATAAAGTTGATGAAGTTGGGTTTGAATATTCACAATTGTTAATTAGTCAGTTGGCGAGTCAAAGAGAGTATTATGAATCTTTACTAGAGGAACAACAACAACAAGGTAAACCTAAATCTCGACGTGGATCTAGTATTTTGAATAATATTCCATTACAAAAGCAACAGCAAGAACAAGAACAGAAATTAACGGAATTAGAAATCAAGGTTGAAGATTTGACATCCAAGTTATCAGATTTTACCATTAGTTTGATTCCGAGTTTAAAAGAAAAGATCCAGACTAAGGATGAGAAGTTGAATAAAGTCATGCGGGAATTAAATATATCCACCTCACTTAATGATGCATTATCAAAGAAAATTGAACATTTAAATAAGGTTAATGAGACGCAAAAAGAAACGATTGATAGGTTGGCAGAAGAAAATAAAGGATTAAACGAACAAGTTACTGATTTGATGTTTTTCTTGGATAGTCAAGAGAAATTTAAGGATGAATCTCAAGAAGTGAAAGATGGTACTATAGTTATTCAACAACCTACCACTAGTTCATCGTTGAGAAAGAATAGGAGGAAAAAGAAGTAATAGTAAGAGATAACCAAAAATAATAATCGAGGTCGTTATTATGTTCCCTTTTTCTTTTTGCTCCCCCTCCTCTTCCCATATCTTATTTATTGATTATACTTGAAATGTGATGGGATTTGAGAAAAGAAAAGTCAAAATAACAAGACGGATAAATTCTTTTGTTAATTAAAGTTTGTTATGTCATCGTATGCAAGTTTAGTTGAACTGGAGTAGCTCATAGTTTCCTAAAGAGAGATTTGTGTGTTTCTTTTTATTATTTTAAATAATTATTGGCATAACTAAATAAGATCAAGATGAAGAAGAAAAGAAGTAAAGATATCTGAATTCTTTTTCTTTAAGGCTCAAAGTTTTGGTTTTTAAAGTTTGTTGTATTTGTTTTCTTTTTTGCAGAATAATGTGGGTATACTTTTTCTCTCAATGGTAGGATAATAAATAAATGTAAAGTAAATACATAAAAATTGATATGCTGAATATATAATTTTTTTTATTGAAATATTTTGGGTATATTACTTATTTTGCATATTAATTAAAAGAGAAAAGAAAAAAAAAAAGAAAAACCATATAAATATAAAAATATAATTTTCTAAATTTTCTAAATTTTCATTTTTTTTTTTTTTGATTTATCTGTTTTCTTAATTACTAATTATCAATTATTCAATTATCTATTTTCTGTATAAAAATAATGAATGGAACTAATCATCTTACAACTCACTACCACCATCATCATCATCATCCACATCATAATATTCAATCGAATAATTTACCAAGATTACCATCTTTTCAACAATTAAGTGAAACTATAAGAAACCCAGAATCAACAACAACTTCTACATCAACTTCAGGTTCTTCATATGTTCAACAATTGCAGCCACCAGGTTCACAGTCTCAACAATTACCACAATCTCAACAGTCTCAAAATTCGCAGCTATCACAACCACCTCAACTGCAATTTAGATTTCAGTATAACCCAAATGAATTTAACAATAATAAAGCATTTTTGCAATATCATACCACTTATAATCCTTCTATTGATGGAAATGGTCACACAAGCGGAAATGGCAACGGAAATGGGAATGGAAATGGTGAGTATTCATATGGTCCATCATTACATGGTCGCCACGAAAGTTATCCTAATCAATATATTTTACCTAATCTGAAAATGGTAAACCAACCAATTTCAAACCGTGTATCACCTACTTCAATGGAAAGAAACCAATCTTCTTCATATGGATCATCATTGGATTATCCATTGATAAATAACAGGGTACCGAAACCAGAAAAGAACGGAAATGGAAATGGGAATGGGAATGGATTTGGAATTAGTGATTATACGTTTATTAACGATTTGATTCAGTTTTTGATGAAGTTTGAAATCAAGTGTAATGAATTGAAACGGTTTAGTTTAAACAATAATGACTTAGGTGTCAATTTAAATGTTAATGAAAAGACTACGTTTAATGAAATACCTGGTGAGGAATTGGACGAGGCGTTAACCAATATTAAGAAAATCAATCAAGTTTTAGAACGGGTTAAAGTACATAATAAAAATAACGGTAATGGTGGGTATACTAATGGGAAAAAGAATGGATTGAAACGAGATGGATTGTTTGTGTATGAAAATGGGAATAAAAAACAGCATACGGAAAAGCTAAAGAAAATTCGTAAAAAGCAACGTCAACAGGAGCAAATTCCCAAAAATGAATCATTGATAACTGGAGGAAAAATTTCTCCTCTAGAAATAAAAATGGCTAACAACAACAACACTATCAATCATCAACATCAAATGAATAATGGAATTGTCACTACTAATGGGAAATTACGTCCACAATTTACATCTACGGGAAGTGGATTAAATACAGAGTTAAGTTTGAAGTCTGACATCACGTGTCAGCATTGTTGTTCACAAGAAACACCAGAGTGGCGTCGTGGACCGGAAGGTAGTAGAACATTGTGTAATGCATGTGGATTATTTTATTCTAAATTGATTAAAAAATATGGATTACGCGAAGCGGATAAGGTTATGCTACAACGTAAACAAACGGGTACAGTCAATGATAGAAGAATATTTTGAAATTATCCTACCTCATAATAGTTTGTTTTGGTTATGTTTTTTTTTGTTATTTGGTTTATGTTATGTTTTGTAGTTTATATATTATTTCTTTGTTTATAAAATAAAATAAAAAAAAAAGTTGCAGCCAAAAAAAAAAAAAAAAAAAGAAGGGAAA
>JAKTXQ010000009.1:55442-71262 GCA_030582995.1 Candida maltosa
TTAAAAATTATTTTTTTGTTTAAAAAAAAAAAAAAAAAAAAAAGTTGCACCAAAAAAAAAAAAAAAAAAATGTAGTGCAAATTTATATGCAGGTTACTCATCTCATCATCCTGCACATAAATTTAGAAGAAAAGAAAATTAAATTCTATGAAGAAGATGAAGAAAAAAAAAATTTCTTCCATTTTATTTTATCAAGATTCGAACCAACCAACCAATAACCACTACAATGTCTGATTCTTCTAAATCAGTACTTAGTAATAAAGAATTTGCATTTCCTAGAGGTGGTTTAAAACCATTAAGTGCATTAGAAGTCAAAGAGATTTCTAATGAAGCTACCAAAGATGTCTTATTTGAACAAGCATCTGAATCAACTAATAAAAGAACATCGTCAACTTCAGATCAACCAAGAAAGAAACAAAAGAAAGTTTCCAAGAAGAAACTGAAAAAGCAAGCAGATGAAGAAGATGTCGAAGGGGAAGAAAGTTCCGCCAAGGTTCATGTTGAACATTTCACATTTAAAAATATTAACCTGGAGTCATTGGTATTGGGACAGATTAAAAGTATAGGTAAACTTGATATCACATTGGCATTAGGTGATAATTTAGTGGGTTATATTCCTATCACATCCGTGAGTACACAGATCACTGAATTACTTGAGAAATTCGAAGCAGAATCATCCGATGAAGAAGAAGAAGATGATGATGAAGATGACGAAGAAAAGACCGTAGCCACCGTCAAATCTGAAGAAACTAAAGAATTCCCAAATTTATCAACAATATTCAAACTTGGATCTTGGTTAAGAGCTAAAGTGTTTTCTTCTACTGAAGAATTGAAAACTAAGAAGAAAATCAGATTGACTATTGAACCAGAAGCTGTTAATAAACATTTAGAAACTGAAGATTTAATCCCAAATAATGTTTTACAATGTTCTGTCAAATCAATTGAAGATCATGGTATAATTTTAGACACCGGTATTCCTGAATATTCTGGGTTCATCAGTAATAAAGAATTGAAAACTACCTATGACCTTGAATCCATCAAACCAGGTATGGTTATTTTATGTTCCATTTCCACTAAAATTTCCGGTAGAATAATTAATTTGAAACCAATTGAAAATAGCATCAGTAAAAAATCTGCCATCACCACCATTTCCTCCATCGATGCCATTCAACCAGGGATCATTGTCGATGCATTGATTAGTGACGTCACTGAACAAGGTTTAATCACCAGAGTCTACGGTTTAGTTGATGGTACCATCAACTTATCCCAAGTCCAAGATTTCGATATCAAAAGTTTGAAACATAAATACGCCATTGGAAGTACTGTTAAAGCCAGAGTATTAGCCGTCTTACTTAAAAATGGAACCAAAAAATTGATTTTATCGGTATTACCTCATGTTTTACAATTATCTGATGATTCTTCCGAAAAGAAATCATTGGAAGCATTCCCAATCGGTCATGTTTTCGACCTGGTCAAAGTTATTGGATCCGACAACCATTACATCTATGTCAATTTCGGATCTACTGAATTATACGGACAAATCCACACTTCGAAAATTGACGACGATAAAACATTGCTTGATTTCAATGTTGGTTCAAGTCATAAATCACGTGTTATTGGTTTTAACGAAGTTGACAATTTACTCATGTTGACTTTCGAATCTAAAGCCATCAATGCTAAATATTTACGTGTTGAAGATATCCCAATTGGTACATATATTCCAAGCATTGAAATTGTTAAAGTTTTGGAAGACGGGAAAGGAATTGAAGTTAAAGTATTGGATGAATTCAATGGATTTGTTCCAGGTAATCAAATGTCTGATATTAAACTTGTCTACCCGGAAAGAAAATTCAGAATCGGCAGTAAGGTCAAAGGTAGATTATTGGGTCATCAAGGTAAGAAAATTTACATTACTTTAAGAAAAGCATTGGTTAATTTGGAAGATGATGAAATATTAGCCGATTTCGATCAAGCAGAAGTTGGATTCAAGACTAATGCCATTGTTGAAAAATTTGTTCCTAATGGTTGTATTGTTAAATTTTTCGGTAATTTAAGAGCTTTCTTACCAAAAAATGAAATTTCCGAAACATTTGTTGACGACGCTAAGAACTACTTGAAATTGAACCAAATTGTTAAAGTCAGAATACTGGACAAAAACGATGAACAAAAAAGATTGGTTGTAAGTTTGAAACAATCGAGTGCATTAACTGAATCTCAAACCATTGAAATCAATAAATTAGTATCTGGTAAATCCATCGTCAATGCCATCATTGTGGAAACTGGTAAAGAAACTGTTATGGTTGAATTAGAAGGTTCCAGTTTGAGAGGCGTTGTAGCTATTGGACAATTATCTGATGGTAATTACGAACAAAATAGATCACTTGCTAAGAAATTGAAAGTTGGTACTACTTTGGAAGTATTGATTTTAGATAAAGATTTAAAAGCAAGAACCGTTATTGCCACTGCTAAAAAATCTTTAGTTGACGCTGCTAAACATAACAGTTTCCCAACTGAATTCAGTGACATTCAACAAAATAAAGTTGTTAAAGGTTATGTTAAATCCGTCACCAATTTAGGGTTATTTGTCACTTTTGCTGGTAAATTAACGGGTTTGATCTTAGCTAAATATATCAATAAAGCGGGAAACAAAGACCAAGATTTATCCAAGAAATTCTACAAATATCAATCAGTCACCTGTCGTATCATCAATGTTGATAAAGATAATGAAAGATTTTTATTAACTTTAGGTAGTGACGGTAGTGGATTAAACGATAAAGAAGATGAACCATTGGTTAAACCAGTTGATGAAACCAAGAAAATTGTCGCTGATTATACCCCCGGTGTTACCACCAAGGCATTAATCAAATCCGTTAAAGGTACTCAATTGAATGTCCAATTGGCTGATAACTTACAAGGTAGAGTTGACATCACCCAATGTTTCGGATCAATCAATGATATCAAAAACCAACATCAACCACTTTCTTCTCATTTCAATAAAGGTGAAATCATTGATGTTAAAGTCATCGGTACCCATGATGCTAAAAACCACACCTTCTTGCCAATCACTCATAGAAAATCCAACAAAACCACCATTTTGGAATTATCCATAATTGACACTACTTCATCCGATAACAAACCAATCAGTGAATTGAAATTATCCGACATCAAACCAGGTGATAAATTCTTAGGTTTCGTTAATAACATATCCAGCAACGTTATCTGGATCTCCATTTCACCAGCTATCAAAGGTAGAATCTCCTTTATGGATTTAACCGAAGATGGATCGATTTTCGAAGATATTGACAATAAATTACCTATTGGTTCCGCTTTACCGGTTACTGTCAAAGAAGTTGATTTGGAACATCATACTGTGTCATTATCAAGCAGACCAAAATACATTGAATCTTTTGATGAAGTGGAAAAGGGTAAGACCTACCCTGGTAGAGTGTTCAAAATCAAACCAAATCATGTATTGGTTGAATTGGGAAAAAACATTGTTGCTTCTTCATACATCACTGATGCATTGGACAACTACTCCAACAAATTAGATCATGAATTTGAAGTTAATGATTATGTTCCTGCTACAGTCTTGGACATTGATGCTGAAAACAAACGTATTTCCGTTTCCTTAAGATCATCGTCTTCCGAAGATAAAACCATTGAATCAATCAACGATTTGAAACGTGGTCAAGTTGTTAAAGGTTTTATTAAGAATGTCGGTAACAATGGTGTTTATGTCTCATTAGGAAGATCCGTATTTGCCTTGGTTAGAATTTCTGACTTATCTGATTCATATTTGAAAGACTGGAAGAAATTCTTCAAAGTCAATCAATTGGTCACCGGGAAGATTGTCAATTGTAAAGAAGAAGGTAGAATTTTGATGACCTTGAAAGAAAGTGAAGTCAATGGCGATTTGAAATTATTGAAAACTTTCGAAGACTTGCAAGTTGGTGATATTTTTGAAGGTACTGTTACTTCGAGTACTGATTTCGGGGTGTTTGTCAAATTAGACGGTGCTGTTAACATAAGTGGTTTATGTCATCATACCGAAATTGCCGAACAAGATGTTGATAATGTGAAACTGTTGTTTGGTGATGGTGATCGTGTCAAAGTTAAGATTTTGAATATTGATTCTGAAAAGAGACAATTATCATTAGGTATGAAAGCTTCTTATTTTGCTGATGGAAATGACAACGATGATGAAGAAGAAGAAGGTGAAGGTGAAGATGTTGAAATGGAAGATGTCGAAGATGAAGACGAAGAAGAAGAAGCATCTGAAGAAGAAGACGATGTCATGGAAGTTGATGAAGAAGAAGAAGATGATGATGAAGAACAATCTGAAGCCAGTGATGACGATGACGATGACGAAGATGATGATGAAGAAAAATCGTTATCTACTGGTTTGTCAACTAATGGTTTTGATTGGACTGCATCTATTTTAGACCAAGCTGAAGAACATGATTCGTCGGATGAAGAAGACGATGATGAAGATTTCACTGATGGAAACAAGAAAAAATCCAAAAAGAAGAAATCTAAAACCATTGTTGAAGATAAAACCGGTGATTTGAATACCAGAGCTCCACAATCTACTAGCGATTTCGAAAGATTATTAATTGGTAATCCAAACTCATCTATTTTATGGATGAATTGCATGTCATTCCAATTGCAATTGAGTGAAATTGACAAAGCAAGAGAAATCGGGGAACGTGCGTTGAAAACCATTAATTACCGTGAAGAACAAGAAAAATTAAACATTTGGATTGCATTATTGAATTTAGAAAACACTTTTGGTACTGATGAGTCATTAGATGATGTTTTCAAGAAAAGTATCCAATACATGGATTCATACACCATGCATCAAAAATTAATCAACATTTTCATCATGAGTGAAAAATTCGACCATGCTAAAGAATTATTCCAAAAAATGATTAAGAAATTCGGTAAGAATATTAGCACATGGGTATCTTATGGTTCATTTTTGTTAGACCAAAAACAAGAAATATTTGAAATCTTATCTAAAGCATTACAAGTATTACCAAAGAGAGA
This sequence comes from Candida maltosa, assembly GCA_030582995.1. Lineage (NCBI taxonomy): Eukaryota > Fungi > Ascomycota > Pichiomycetes > Serinales > Debaryomycetaceae > Candida > Candida maltosa. The sequence continues at coordinate 60,489 of JAKTXQ010000009.1, forward strand.
ACACATTGATCTTGTGAAAAAATTCGCCCAATTGGAATTCAACAAAGGGGATCCGGAACAAGGTAGATCATTATTCGAAGGGTTAATCTCTGATACACCAAAGAAGATTGATTTATGGAATGTGTACATTGATCAAGAAATCAAACAAGATGATAAATCTAAAGTGGAAGAATTATTTGAAAGAGTTTTAACCAAGAAGATTAATCGTAAACAAGCTAAATTTTTCTTCAATAAATGGTTGAATTATGAAGAAGAGAAACAAGATGAAAATATGGTAGCTAGAGTTAAAGCTAAAGCTGCTGAATATGTTCAAAATAATAGTTGAACTTGTACATTACACTAACCTACATAGGTAAAAAATAATAAATAAATATAGACAAGAATAAAAATAGTAAGGAAATTATAAAAGAAAGCAGTTTTTCTTGAGTTAAGGAAGTTGCAAAATTCACGTGCGCGATGTTCACTTTAGTCCGATGAATGTGAAAGAAATATAATTTAATTTGCAAATTAATTTATGTGTAACATTACATTGCACTAGTTGCAAGATCTAGCGAAACAAATGAGATACCGAGGAAAGAGGGGCGGTTGTGTGTGTGTTGTAAACCAGTGGTTATGTATGGCGTATCAAGATGGTGGATGTATGGAAAAAAGCACACATTTGAATCTTCCATTGTTATAAATGGAAAAGTGGCGAGATTAAAGTACAAATTGTAATTACGAATAAGTTGTTGTCACGCAGACAAAAAATAAAAGATGGGAAGTTAAAATCCGCTTGTTTGATTGTCGATAATTTATGAAATAAGTCCAAACGTTTGACAGATTATTCAAAAGTCATGAGATAATTTGATTGAAAAATGTGAAATAAAACAACTACAAAAAGGAAAGAACGCGTTGGATATTAAGTGTAATAAAGTCTCTTGGTGAGTTAATCCGTAGTTTGATAACAAGGGGTGGGCTTATTTAGTTTATCAAACGTTTGCTTTGAAATTGGTGTCAGTTGCGAAAAAAGACTAAAGAAAAAATGTTGAGAGAGAGAGTGTGTGACAATTTATTATTATGTGTGTGTATATATGATTTTAAAAATTGTAAACGGTTATAAACTTCTACTACAACATATATCATACATGTGAGATCTTAACCAAACCAACAACAACACCCCCCTCAAAAAAAAACTGCCATATTTCCCATTGGGAGGTTTTGATATGGTTTTTCATCACCAGTACAGAAAAGTCTGAAAGGAAAATTTGAAATCACATGCCTTCACTAAAAAAAAAAAAAGAAAAAAAGTGAAAACATCCAGACCGCAGTAGTTAATCTTTATTCACCCACATTAAACAATCATATGCAAAAAAAAAAGAAAAAAAAGGACCATTTCACAATTTATAAAAACCACTTCCAATTCCATCTTTCTTTCATTTCTTTACCTTCTGTTTACTGTTTGTCTGTCTTTTATATTGATAGAATAATAATTGATATTATTTTAACTCATTTACTGAATACCCCCTCCCACCGTCATCTCAATATAAATCAAATCATGGCTACTTCTACAGTATCAAGTCCACAAGCCCCACCTCCACCTTATAGTCCTAAAGATAACACTTTATCTTCACAACCTGTTACAACATTAACAACAGTGAGTGCTCATTCAAATGAATCGGAATTGGTTAGTGCTGCTCAAACTTTAACTCAATTAAACAGAAATAGTACCCCTCCTTCTGATGCTGATACCATAATAACTGATGATCAAACTGATCTTCCACAAGAACAACAACAACAACAACAACAACCAGAACAACAAAGACATCCTATTGTTTCCACAGTATCCATGGTGGCAAGACATCCAATAGTTTTGAATGCCGTTAAATATTATGAAGATTCTAAAAGAAACTATCCATCATTTAACTATGCCGCCGGAATTGTTGAATCTGCAACCATCCCTGTCGTCAACAATATTGAAACTAAATTGAATGCAAGACATCAATCGAGACAAGCCGCTGCTGTTTCATCCTCGAATGATTTAACTCCGACTAATTCATCTACGTTTGGCGGTGATAATAAAATCCAATATGGAGGTAATAAAAAGAGACGATTTAGTAATACAAGTCAGACTTCACAAGGTACCACCGTTGATACCAAGAAAAGATTACAGTTTTGTATAAACATTTTAAAGTTGGCCAACCAAAACATAAACTCCAAAGTTGAGTTTTTACATGAAAAAATTTACGAGACAGAAATTGCCGTCAAAGAAGAACGTGAGAAGTTGTATGCGCAAAGATCCAATGATTCAACTACTCAGAAAACTAAAACTGAAATCGTTGGTACGGTGAAGAAGATTATTCATTTAATTTCAAATTTCCGTCCATCGTCTTTAGGTGATACTACCACATCAACGACAAATTCATTAACTCCAGTGTCGTCAAACAATTCACAAACATCAACCACAACCCAACAGGATCTTGAATTGAAAAATGCCATCAGAGATATTATTTTGAGTCTACCACAATCATTACAACAAGAACAACAAAATGGTGGTTCACAAGATGATGTCATTTTCAAATTTGCCAAAGAATCATTAGTAATGATTAGTAGGTTAACCCAAATATTCACTGACAAATTGGATCAAGTTGATGCATGGGTGAATGGTGATGAAACGATGAAAGACATTGCTGCACAACAAGAACAAAAACTAAAACTGGAAGGTAACAACGATGATGATGAAGAAGAAGAAAATTTGGCTGCTGAAACAAAACGAATGAAAATTGATGAAAGTAGGTAGAACTTGTTTAGTTTATTAGGATTATGTAAGTATGTATTTTGGTTTTTTTTTTTTAGTAAAATGGTTCATTTATTTATTACAATAATGATCTGCGGCGTGTACATTTCCCGGAAAAAGAAGAAACCATTCTTGTGCGAAATCACTATCACCAAAAAAAAAAAAACTAAGAAAAAAAATATCTGTACAGCTGAAACATCAATACACTAAACAAAAAAACAGATCCAAAGGGAACGCCACTGATTTTAAATACCCAAAGAATACCCCTGTTATAGATATCCTTTAGTATATTATCTGCATTTATCATAAAAAAATTTTACCAAAAAAAAAGCATCATTATTCTCCTTTTTTGTTTGCCACACGTACCGATCACGTCAACGTTACCATTAATAACATAGATTTCTTTTTTTCTTTTTTTCTTTGATTAGCATAGTTCATCATGGAGTCGGAGATGTCACTGCAACCACGATTTAGTCCAAGGCGTAAAAGACGGAGGATTGAAGATACTTCAGAGGCAGATGAAGAAGATCGAGAACAGCAACCACAACCACAACCACCACAAGCCCCACAAATACCTCAACTACCACAACTACCACAAATGCCCCAATCACCGCAAGTACCACAAGTAGATGTTGCCGATCAAAGTGTTGAAATTATCGAACTATCATCTGATGACGATCATGTACCTGAAGTTATAAATCTAAGCAGTAGTCAAGCCCCATCAGAAACATTATTTGTTCAAGATGATGAAGATGATGACGACGACGAAATACAAGTGCTAAATGTCAACACTATTAACCCAACACCATTATCAAGTGCTTCCCCAGATCCATCAAGCAACCCCACGCAAGACCATGAAATTCAAATTACTGGTGAACGTCAGGTGTCAAGTCCGATTCCTAGACTACATACACCTGTGGGAGATATACCATTGGCAAGAGAAGATGCTGGCTATACCATCGTGAGCAGCCATACTAACAATAACAACAATCGAGGTAGGGTTTGGCCTAGAGTGGTCTGGGGATCGAATACTGAATTCTATAATGAATCAACTTCAGAGATGACGCATCTTCAGAACGTACAGAACGAAACAAGGCTTCGTATTAATGATTTGCTACGAAGACGAAGACATTTTCAACGTGAGATTAACCGTTTGTCACAACGTCAAAATGTTCCTGAACGTCTGATACAGCGACTACAGGAAGAGAATCATGGGAATACGGAGATACTTCGTCGTGAACGGGCACGGCTAAGGGAAATTGTAAGCCAGTTACGAGAGGTTGCTCATCAGCGTCAAGTTTATGCACAAAATCATGAACGAGCACGAGGACTACCAGCTCAACATCCAGTGAGGTACGTTCCCGCAATGAGAATACCGATATTTGGCGATATGAGTAATATGAATAGACGAGATCGCGATCTGGACGAAGATTTCGATGCTCCAGATATAGAACAAAATGGAGAAGAAGAGGAAGATTACGAAGAAGAATTGGATGATTTAGAAGAAGAACGACGTCAGTTAGAAGAAGAGCGTCGTGAATTTGCTGATAGTTTTGAATTACGTATGTTGCAACGTAATCGTGAACATTTCCCAAATCATCCACCATATGCAACACCACCTAGACCTGGACAGAACCAACGTCCTCATCGTACCGGTGTTCATTATCATGCATTCCGTAACGGAAATCGATTCCACCAACCACGACAACAATTTGGTGGACTTTTTGGACCCATGGGTAATGGGCTAATCATCAATGGTGATTTCCGAAATGCAGTCATTAGTCGATTTTACGAAGGTGAAGATGAACTGGAAATTGAACAGAATATAATGAGACGAATCGAAGAAGATAATAATCGAATGATGGATAATCGAATTGCCCGAGAAGCCACCTACAACAAGAAAATCACCGAAGAGAAACGCAAAATTGCTGAAGCTGAGAAATCTAATCATACAAACGATATCAATTCGACAGATCACTTAGTTTGTGAATTATGTAACATTGTGCTTGGTGAAGGTGTTGCCGAAGATTTCAAAGGAGATTCGCAGTATGATGAGAAATTGGAGCATTATTGTGAAGAATATCAATGTCAGGCGCCATGGTTCTGTGTTTATCCGTTTACACAAGTTGATCAAGAATTATCGAAAAGAATCTTTGTTGCGAAATGTGGACATATGTTTTGTGGCAGGTGTGTCAAGAATATTGGTAATAGACCAAGAAGGAAATCTAAAGAAACAAAGATGTCAGTGTTGAATCCAAACATATCATCACCATCAACATGTCCTGAATCTGATTGTGGGAAGAAATTTACTGCAAAGAGTTTCACTGAGGTGTACTATTAAATATCGATCTATAGAATTTTTTTTATTTTTGGGAAATATATTTTTTTGGTATATTTTTACTGCAAAAAAACAAATTGACATACACAAGCAAATTTCTTTTTTTTTTTATGACAGTGATGTACCTAATTAAAACTCATCATCAATGCTACAGGTGTATATTGCTTTTATTTTTTAACCGTTTTAAGTGTCTCAATCAAGGAGTACTTTCTAAAAATACTTTACACATATTATTCAATGATGAAACAAGAATAAATTTACGCAATTTACGATCTTTTTCTAAATCAAGAAAATAATTTTACCAAATTGATTTCCTAAAATGTCTCAATAAATAAAATTAACTTAATGAAAACGTTTGACGGACGGAGGAATAATTTAAAGGCGGAACCCCACTTTTTAACATTGTTGATCACTATCTCCTCTCCTTCGTCATCATCACTCCCCCTTTTGACAGAATACTCGTTGTGGAAAACTTCAAAAATGTGCTTCATTAGGTAATTACTTAAATAGGCAACTTTGGACAAAAAAATCAAAATTGTGCAGATTCGCACGACCTCCATTTTTTTTTTGACTTTGACGAGTTGATTCATAATGAAATGGACATTAAAGAAAAATAAAAATTATCAAGAAAAACAAATGATAATAATAAAATAAAGGCGAAATATAAAGTCATATATGAGATACTATGCATTACTTGAAGGTGACTAGTTGATATCAGTTATACATAAACGGTTGATATTCAATTGGTCTTTTTGATTGCGAAAAAAAGCGAAAAAAAAAAAAAAATTCTTTTGAGATTTTTTTTAAATTTATTGCTGAATTAGGAAATGTGATGAGAAATATTGTGAGCCCTTTATCAAAAATTAATTATTGATGTATGGATGTTTTCTTTTTTTGGGTGTGAAATTATAATTTATTACTGAATTTAGCAAAATCTATATAGAAACTTCCTAAAATAATACTTAATAGATACATAATAATAATAAATATATAAATCGATACCTTTTTCCTTGTTTTGAAAAATATAAAATTTTCTTTTTCTTTTTGGTCGATATTTTTTTGTTTTGTTTTGCACCATTATTGTTTCCTTATTTAATCAATTTATTTATTGAATTCCCCTTACTGATACCTTTTATTATTACAACTATCGTTATAATATATTTATACCAATTCTCCTGTTTCTTAGAAAAAGAGAAAAGAAATTTTAGATACCCTCCCATATAGACATATAATCATGACTGAATTATCATTAGGTCCAGTTGAACTTACACAAATCATTTCATCTTGGTCTAAAATCCGTAACAAATCTCATTTCCACCAATCATTATACACGAATCTCATTGAATCAAATCCACAAATCGGAATTATCTTTAATAACAACGACAAGAATGTCATTTCACAACATGCTTTGATTTTCGGAGATTGTTTTAATTTCGTCGTTGAAAATATTCAAGACAATGCTTTGCTTGATGAATTTTTGTTCCTGTTTGTGCAAGAAAATCAAAGATTTGCCAATATGGCTACCCAATATTTGGAACCAATGGGTAATAGTTTGATCCGTACGTTCAGAAATTCGTTGGGTAATAACTTTAACAGTGTGTTGGAGTTGATGTGGATTAAGGTTTATGTGTTTATTGCTAATTCCATCTTGCAATATGAAGAAGAAGCTGCTATGAGAGGTGGCTCTGAAACTAGTTCATTGAGTGAAGAAGAATATATTCCACCTTTGAATTTGGCCAGACGTGGTTCATCGGTTGAAACTAATCCATCTCCATCTCCACCACCACCAACAACTTCTTTTGTTGAAGAAAAGATTGAAAAACCAGTTATTGGATTTGATAATTCTAAACCAGTCAAAGTTTTGGATAAATTTAATTCCATTGAAATTGATTTGAAATCAAATGATAAATATAAAGGTTTCAGAAGATCAGTTGATGTTGCTGCTTCACCTATCCAAGTTCCAATTCCAACTTCATCCACTTTCAAAAAACAACCACATGTTAGTTCAACGATATCAATGTCATCCACTTTGAAGACAATGTTGTCCACCACTGAACAGCAAGATGCTGATGATGATTTTTTCAGATCTCCTTTAAGACCATCTTTTGATCCACGTAAGAGTAAGCGTGCTTCCAATTGTTCTTCTCCAGTTTCTAATTCACCAAGATTGAATAATAATATGCCGGTATTTGTTGACAAAGCTGGTTCTGAATCTCCTAGAATTCCGGTTTCTGAAGGTGAAGAAGATGAATTTGTTACTCCTAGAGCTAGTCGTCGTGGTTCCTTTTCTGAATCTTCTGTCCCACCATCAGTGGTTTCCAACAAGACTGCCGCTGTTCCTGCTGTTGTTGATGGTGCTTCCACTACTTCATTGTTGGCTAAATTGAAGAAGTTCCAAGATCCGGAATCTAGAACTCTTCCAATGGGAATTGACGAAGAAGATGAACAAGATCCATTTAGTAATAAATCTGAAGATTCCATCGATGCTCCTACTTTTGATCCTCGTATGAGAAGAAAGAGAACTGGTGGTATTCCATCTCCTGAATCTAGTGAAGTTGATGAACAAGAAGAAGAAGATATGTTTATGAACGACTTGAAATCTCCATCTCCACCATTCCAACAACAACAACAAAATGCTACCAAAGAGAAACAAAGTGTTCCTGAAAGATCATTATCTAGAGGTGGATTAACTGGTGGTACTTTCGATTACCAATCTTTCGGATTGAAAGGTTTAGCTCCAATTGTTGAAGATGATGATGCTTCATCCAAATATGCTTCTGATGATGAACATCATAAATTGAGTACCAAATCATCCAACACTTCTGATGAAATGTCTAACTCGAGAACATCTTCATTATCATTGAACAATTCCGATTACAAATCATCCATTAGTTCTGGTACTACCAACCATCATATGACTGATTTTGCTCCAATTAAAGGTGCTGGTGTTATTCGTCCTTCTCATTTGAGAAACATGTCTATTGAAACTGATGAATCTTTCCAATTTGCCAACACCAACAATGGACACAAGAGAAATACTTCCATTTACAGTTTGGGTACCAAATCCATGTCTGGATTGTCGGTGAATTCAACTGGTCGTGCTTCATTAGGATTCATGAGATCATCATTTGTCTTGAAGAAGGAAATGGAAACTCAAGGATTTAACCATCCAGAAAATGTCACTATGTCATTACCACCTACTCCAAATTTGAGTAACAAATCATCAAAAGATTCATTGAGACCACCACAATCAATCTATGCCAATAAAGCTAATTCCGTTTCTAGTTTCAGTCGTGCTGGTACTCAAGTTGCTGGTACACCTTATGATTCTGCTTATGAATTGATCAACTGTTTTGATACACAAGCTCCACCTCCATTACCTAATAAGGATGGAACCTCCATTAGATCCAGTCGTAAAGTGAAATCAGCTGTTGAACCACCACAACAAGAAAAGAAGAAGGGTGGATTGAGAAGTAGATTGTCTTCTATTTTCTCATCTAAATCAAACAAATCACAATCCAGCTTGTCAAGAACACCTACAAATAACAGTTCATCAAGAATTTCATCTGCTGTTTCAATCAACAGTTCATCTAAAACTGCTGTTCCAAGTGTTGACTACAACAAAGCCAAACATAATCCATATGGTGAACAATACCAACAACAATCTGCACCATTGTTTGCATCCAAACCACCATCATTGATGATTCCACCAGTGATTAAGAAAGTTGAATCCAGTGGTTGCTCCACATCTAATGCTAGTGCCAGTATTAAAAAAACCACATCTGCTAGTAATAAATACGGTCACAGATATGGCGGTTCAAGTCATGATTTAGCATCTGTTGTTACTGGTGAAACCAGCACTTCTGGGTTCTCAATGTTTAGAGGTGGTAATCCAAATGGAAAGGGTAAAAAAGATGTCAAGTTTGTTCCTCCATTGACTAAAAACACCAGAAAGGGAAATAAATATAATGTCAAGAAAGTGCCATATGATATCTGGGCATAAAAAGAAAACAAATGAAAAAAGAGTAAAAAGGGTTATAAATTTGGAGTGGTTAGTGGTTAATTATGTTTATTTTTACATTGCTACAAAAGAACACGAAGCACAGAATGTTTAATGGACTTTGAGATGATAGGTTTGTTCTTCTTTCAACCATGGCTTTTATTATTTACTCTCTCTTCTTTCTCTCTTCTTATGATTGTTTTTATTGGAAAGATTTGATTCTTTTGCAATTTTTGGAAAAACATCAATAATTTTCTCATTCTTGGTTTTTAGTTTATTGGTTTGGATAAGAACATTTTGTGCTTTTGGTAGTTGGTTGGATTTTTATTGCTATTTGGGTTTATTTTTCAGTTCAAATTATGTGAATTTTTTTTTTTCTATTTTTTAATTCGTTGCCTATTTTTATCTTTCTGTATATTAGATTTAATATTATAAAATTATCATTATTTTTTTGCAACTTTGTGAATTGTAGCGAATTTGAATATTTCCCGATTTGGATAAATTTGAGATTTCAATTTTTTTTTTCTATCTCTATTGAGTAAAAACCAACATACCCGTATCACGGATTCAATGGAACATTGTTGTAATTTCGATTCATCGTGAGAATGAAATCGAAAGATCGATCTCATCAATTTTTTTTTTCGTAATTGTTCATAAACACATGTCATTGTAAGTTCTTTTGTGTTCATCAAAACAGAAAAATTAATTTCGATTCAAATGAAATTCCATCGTTTTAGAACTAGACACAAATTTAACAATTACAACACGTGAAGAGAATGAAGGTGATAATGTAAAGTAATTAGTTTTTGCAAAGGTTAAGCTAAGTAAACAAGAAACAAGCTAATGGGTTGTGAAGAACTAAGAAAAAATAATAAACGGAATTCAAACTCCACTGTCAATTTATCCGTTGGTTGGTTGATAATAACAGAAGAGGAGTATTTTAAAAATAATCATGTTTCAGAAAAAATGTCAACTGTTTACGAACCAAGGCGTGAAGATAACATCGCTAAAATGACTGTTTTATATCTAAGGTAGTACATCTATTGAACAGACAACTTTGAAAGTTAATGATGATGATCTTGAACAAAGAGATCAAAAGAAAGATACATTGTTATGATCAGAAAAAGTGTACGGAAATGGAAAAAGGGTTCAAATGTTTTCTATAATACCCTTTCTTTTCGTTTAACTCTATTAGTCTTAAAGTGGAGTCAATATATATTAATGGTTAGATTTGTTTTGGTTTACTTTGTTTTGTTTAAATGCAAAATCTAAAAAACCCACAAAAGAAAAAAACAAAGAGAGGAATTTTTTTTTCTATTTTCTTAATTTGAATGTGAAAGGGAAAGGGGAAACAATTAACCACCACAAACAAGACGCGTTTCTATTCTATTGTATTGTATTGTAACTATAGTTACAGTTTGGTTAATTATCAACAAATGACATTTTTGATAATTGTAATTACAAGAATTTCATTCAAGAAAAAAAAAAATGTTGAACTGATTCTCTCAATTAGTAATTGAATGATTATCGATTTTAGATGTTCATTAATTTCGAATGCGAATGTGTAATGTGATAACTAATCAAAAAAGAAAAGAACAAGAAAAGGAGAATGCATGAATTGAGTGTTTTGGGATTATGTATAAAATGCAAAAAAAAAAAAAAA
>JAKTXQ010000009.1:71742-83411 GCA_030582995.1 Candida maltosa
AGAAAAAAAAAAATGTTGAACTGATTCTCTCAATTAGTAATTGAATGATTATCGATTTTAGATGTTCATTAATTTCGAATGCGAATGTGTAATGTGATAACTAATCAAAAAAGAAAAGAACAAGAAAAGGAGAATGCATGAATTGAGTGTTTTGGGATTATGTATAAAATGCAAAAAAAAAAAAAAATCATTAATCGTTTCGAATTAGAATTTTACAAAAAATTGTTTAATGCATAATGCATTTTGAACTTTCTTTGATGATTGTTAGTTAGTTTGTACTATGAGAAAAACTGATCAATGGAACTATGAACTAAATTGTTCAATATGGTATTCTAAAGCGAAGGAGTATTGTTACAATGTTTTAAAAGGGGGGCTTTTTTTTCTGATTTGTCTCAATTGGGATAAATTAGCAGTTTAGTTATAGAACTAAACCATTGTAGTTATGTCCAAATTTGGAAGTCAACCGTTTACGCCTAGAGTATTTTATAATTTTTGTGGTTTATGACACAAAACCAACATTCAACAATTTTTTTTTTCAACTTTTGTGATTTAATTTAAACAAGAATAAAAAAAATCAGTAACAAACCAAACCAATTCTATAATGCTCTTCATGGTGTATGTGATAGTTTATTGATTACAAAAATAAACATATAAATATATTCAAACATTTCTTCATCTTTTTGTAGTAAAACTTTTTATGAACTTTTTCTTCTTCTTTAGTCATAAGTCATAATCTCGTTCTTACATTCAGTCTAATTCAAAAAATCCATTATTACTCTTTACGGATATTACACTTAATCAACTTTGCTTAAAAAATATTATACAACATAAATTACTCAAATTTCAACAAACGTATCATTTAAGTTACGATCTACATTTTTATATATAAACACCCTTTTTCTTTATTCCATCTCCCCCCCTTCAGCATTAAAAATTATGGCTTCTCCTATTTCAAAAGATTATGAACCAACCTTCATGTTTTCTCAGTATGAAATATCAACCATAAAATCAATTTGGTTATCTTTACAATTATCTACAAACTTCAATCATGAAAATATTCCATTTAAAAATTATTTACCAATGTTTCAATATAATCAATTCACCTTACAAAGATTTGAATTAGAATTAATCACAAATATCATCGCCAATGATGTATCAACAAAAAACACACCAAACCATAAATATGACATTTTGGAAAAATATTCATTGCTTTTAACAAATACAAATTATCAATTAATTAAAACTTCTTATCAAATTAATTCATTCATTAATTTAATCACGGTTTTAATTTATCATTTGGATTTAAACAAAACAATTCCTCAAAATTACATCACTGAACTCCTGAAAGTCAATTCAAGATTATATTCAATAACTCCTCGAGATTATTCCATACTAGGTAATTCTTTAATTAAAACCATTGATTATTTCCTTAAGGATGATTTATTCATGGGTCAGAAAAAAGTCATATTCAGTAAATTCTTATCCAAGATCTTAACCGCATTAGTCTATTATTCAGTTGAATCTCCAATTGTTTTCAATCAATATATCCCAGATGAACAATCCAACATAACATCAACCACCAAAACAACCACAACTCCTCATAAAGCTCAATCTATTCTTACAAATGGTTCCAATTCGCCTCGCTTATCAACTACAGAATCTGAATCCGAATCGGAATCCAACTCACCAATACCTCAGAAATCAACAACCATGTCAATAATCTCTCAACCATCCGAATACACTGAACAATCATCACTCATGTCGTACGACAACTATTCCTATTCCCGCGACTTGAACTCCGAAATATCCTCAATCAAAGAACTAACAAACAAGCCAGATTTCAACAACAATTCAGTCATACCCGAAGAAGAACATGACGAAATCGATATCGAAGAGGATGCTACAATTACCGCCTCAATGACGACCAACGACACATCTTCATTCATTGATGATTCCTATGATTATCTTAATTCATTTGGTTTATCCCTGGTTGAAAATGAAGAGGTTGTGCAAAATCATGATAATAACATGGACCAGGTTTATGATTTGAGAAGAACAGAGACAAATATGTCCACCATGTCGTCGTTTAAAAAATGGAATAGTAAGTTTAAGAAAAACAGTAAACCGAAGATGTTGTTTAAGAGTAAGAATTTGACTAGTGATGATAATGGAAGTCTTTATCGTTATAATTCAAGGACTTCGAATTATTCAGCTACAGTCAGTAATAATGATAAGCTTGTTAATGATGATAATGATGATGGTTGTGTGATTATGTAATTATTCCTCCCTCCCCTCCCCGTTTTATTAGTATTTCAGTTCTTGTATAAGTGTATGTATGTCTATTTTTAATATTTGTAATGTGATGATTTTCGATTTTTTCGATTTACATTCCCCCTGATTGTCTTTTACTCGTAGTTTGTCTAATTCCTTCTTGAAACAACAAGTTAATCCTTTCCTTCCTTCATTCTCCTGATTTACATATTCATGTTGGTTGGTTAGTTGGCTGGGTTGACGTAATGTATAGACTAGTTTCATAAATGAATGTATAATTAGAAAAAAAAACATAACAATTTCACAGTCAACCACATCATTCCTTCAAGTTGTACCATATCAATCACAAGATGATCATCATCACCAAATAAATAAACATTCCCCAAAAATATGAAATTACATGACCTTAGGCTTATATCCTTAAATTACATACATATAAATTACCACTGTCGCTGCCGCCTCCCTGCCTCAAATCTTATATTTCAAAAATTAACTCGATACACATGTTTAGGTTCGACTTAACTCGACAATCATCATAACCATTTATGGTCTCCTGATTGACTGACAAAACCCTGTGTTTTGAGATTGATTGTGCATATCGGAGAGTAAACCAGTTTTATAAACATATGTGCATCAAATTATAATCACCAGCGCAGATAAAAACAAGGCAGGATCATGCTTGCTTATTCCATGTTGTCACATATTGCTGCACAAACCCTGACGGATTTCATTTATTACCGTTTTAAGCGAATATTGTCATGAGGAAGTGGGGCAGTTTGGTAATTGCTTGTTCAGGAAGTATACTTAGTTTGAAAAAACTGGTCATCAAATGAATGAATATTGGTGAAGCAATTGAATTGGAAGTTCGATCATTTTGCAATTTTTATAGTACGACGCCGCACAAGGTCCTCTTTTTGGAATGATATGGGTCACGTGATCATACTCTTAAATTTACCTACATTATTAACCAATTCATTATATGCCATTATAAAAGTGTGTCAATGGAACTATTTAACCGTAAATCTCACTTCCATTTGAGTTTTCTTTGAAATTCGTTGGATACGGTTGTTCTTCTTGATCACTTTTGATATTCACCATGATTCAAGAATTATAATCACCAACTACTTTACACTCAATTGATCTAGTTATCCATACTTCATTGTTGTTCCAATAAAGTATTGTTTTACCATATTCATGAAAAAAAGGGGAGCCGCGATATGAAGCCTAAAAAAAAAAAAAAACCAAAAAAAAAAATCTCAACAAGGACAACACATATATTATAGATAGACAACAATCATGTTTCGAGACAGAACAAACCTATACTTATCCTACCGACGTACAATCCCACGAGACCTACCTTCTACAACATCCACATCCACATCCACCGCGTCGACTCGATTCCAAGATTTCCCCAATGAAGAAGAAAACGAAGGTTTAATGCTCTCGTCCCGCAAACAACAGAACAATATGAACATCCCGTTAAAGCCCATGGTTCCGTCAATTTTCGAAATCAGCAGTGAGTTAGAAGTCTTGCTTAGTGTGATACGGAAGAACATTGATGATTTGAACGGATTATATAAGAAACTAATCATTGGGACCTCGAGGAATAAACAGACGCTAGAGGCGGAGATTGAGGAATTGAATTATCAGATCTTGAAGAATTTCGAAGGGTGTTATGTGTACATTAAGAAATTCGACTATTTATCTAAGAATTATCATCGATTGGAACTCAATTATACAGTTCAGGATTTGGAGATTTTGAATAATTTTAAGAAGAATTATGCGGTTAAGATTCAGGAAAATTCATTGGTTTTTAGGAATTTGCAGAATAATTATATGAAGTTTTTGAAGAATGATGATGATGATGATGATGAAGAGGAGAACTTGTTGATTCATGATGATGTTGAACAAGAAGATAGAAGCGGGAGAGATGAATCTGACCAGGTTCAGACACAACTGCAGATTCATAAACATGAGAATTCACAGTTTTTGGAACAGAGAGAACGAGAGATTTCGAAATTGGCTCATGGGATATTGGAAATCCTGACAATTTTTAAAGAGATGGAATCAATGGTTGTGGAACAAGGTACGATGTTGGATAGAATCGATTATAATTTAACCAACACGGTGCAGGAGTTGAAATCTGCTGATAAGGAATTAATTAAAGCTCATACTTACCAAAAGAGAACTACAAAATGTAAAATCATTTTCTTTTTGAGTCTTTGTGTGTTTGCATTGCTTATGATTTTCATGTTGAGACCTTCTCATAGTACAACAATTATTGAAAAACCATCCAATGATAAACCAACAGTTGATAAACCATCAAACGACCAAATTGAGAGACCAAACATAGATAAACCGGTAAATGAAATCAACCTTCCTGATGATCAATTAATATAGAAATGATAATTAATTAATGAATTAAAAAAAAAAGTTTAATACATACACAATTACAAATAAAAGTATACTATAAAAAAAATCAATCATTATACATGTTGGCCAAAAATCGATTTACATCCTTTTGAAGTTTGGAATTCAGGTTGGATAGTAACCGAATTAATACCATATCTAAGTAAAACTTCTCTAACTTGATGAACGGCAGCCAAAAACAACTTTCTATCAATTTGTGATGGGAATTCATCATCTGATGACAGGGTTGTACCATTACCATTGGTCACTGGTGGTAATGGTAAATTAACTTCACAATTAGGATTCAATTCAATGTGCAATGTTGCAATCAAGATATCTTCATTCAAATTCCATACATGGAAATCATGAACATTTTTAATTAATGGTAATTTCTTAATTTGTTCAACAATCACATGGGCATCGATATAAGGAGGTGCACTTTGTAATAAGATTCTCGATGCTTTACGAACTAATGGTAACGCCGAATTAAGGATAATTAAGGTGATAAATAAGGAAGTAAATGGATCTGCCAAAAATCTCCATGAATAATCAGTTTTCCAAACAATTAAACCGGTAATAATAACTCCAATATTACCCAATGCGTCACCCAACACATGTAAAAACACCCCTTCCATATTCATTGACTTTTTCTTAAAATTTTTCTTACCACTATCATTATGTCCAGTGGAGGCAGTAACTGTAGGTGATGTTGCGGTAGAGGAATCATGGGAATGAGAATGAGTAGACTTGGTACCATTTATTTCCTCATGTTCCGGAACCGGACCAGAAATGGAAGCTTTATGATATCTTTCAACAACATTATCTGGTAAATAATCGAAAACTTCAGATGGACTGGAACCCATGGAATGACTTTTATGTAAAAGGGAAGTATTTTCATTGACTTCTGCACCTACAGTTTCTTCTTCATCTTCAATAGCAGTAGCATCCGTGTGAGAATGAGAATGGGAGAGTCCACCGTCATGGGAACCACCATGAGAATGAGAATGACCATGTTCATGGAACAACACCAATCCAACACCATTACTAAGTAACCCTGCAATCCCGACAACCAAGATTAATTTAGGATTACTAATTTCTTGTGGTTCAAAGAAACGTTGAATCGCATCCATGATAATTGTGAAACATAAAGCTAATAAAAACACGGCATTAATCAATGCCCCTAAGATCTCTGCTCTTTGCCATCCATAAGTATATTTACCATCTGCTGGTTTGGTGTTTTTAACACGTACAGCCCATAAAGCGATAATTAATGAGATGATATCATTTAACATGTGGAAAGAATCAGCAATTAAAGCTAATGAATGAACGGTATACCCAATGATTGCTTCTAATAAGAAGAACACCGTGTCTAGAATTAACAAAGCAATGATTCTGATTTCTTTATTATTCATGATCGTTTGATGTTAATGTGTGTGTATTGGTGTTTTAGGTTAATGAAAGGAAAAATCTGTGGATTATTTGTTTTTGATTTTTGATTTTTTTTTTTTCTGTTCTGTCTAAAATTGTGATATGTGAACAATGGAGAGAATGAGGAATAATAATAAATTTCTTTAACGAGCAAAATAATAATAACTAATTTATTTGTCAGTTATTGTATGTAATTAATATCTTTAAGGAATAACTTATTATTGATATCTAACTTGAAGAAAAAGAAAGAAAAGAAAGAAATAAGAAGTAGATTTTTTTAAATAATCAAATTAATTTTCTTATTTTCTTGGGATGCGAATTTTTTTCATTCATTTAAAGTTAATTAAAAAAAAATTTTTAAATTGATAGGTTAATTTAAGCTTGGGTTATTGTTGACGATGAGCTTTTATAGATTATTTTCTTTCTGCTAACCAATTAAGATGGGTTACATTTTTCATAAATCAATATTCAAAAGAAGTAACAAAGAACGCAATTTTCTGTACTGGTTTTGGTTACTTTTACTTGTCAAAAATATGGTGTAATTATAATAAAATAAACAACTTCTGGTCTTAGGAATAAACAATAATAATAATTACATTCTTAAAGAATACAACCCAACAGGTTATTGAGTATAATAATAAACCTCATTGTTAAAGTAGACTAAAATACATAAACTTGTGATATTTACACAATATTCCTGCGTCGGACAAAAGAAAAGAACGAAATAAATTTCCGCTTTAGGATTTTTACGAACCATCGGAAAAAAAATTATTTTTTTCGATTATACCGATCGGATTAATCTCCAGATTTTATTACCAAAATGGGTTAGCAGCAGTAGACCAAATGACCTGTTGCATCACCTACCCTTTCAATCTATTGTTGTTACTACGCCTAGAATTATCATAAAACTCTGTTTTGTGAATCTTAGAAAGCCTTATTCGGGAAAACAATTCTGTCTCTCTGATTTCTCATTTTCCCCCTTACTATATCCTGCATATATAACAGTCGTGTACTTTCTACCAATTGGGGGCAAAAAAATAAAAAAAAAAGAAAAAAAAAAAATAAATTCAACATAAAAGAAAATTAAGTTTAATCAAAATCCAAATCCAAATCAACGTCATTCAAAAATTATTATCAATAAAAAAAACAAATATCGATTTTTATTTATCTATCTGTTCCTACAAAGTATTTTTATTTTATCATTTGTTGATTACATAATATCTTTATATAAAAAAAATCAAAATACTAGACTTTCTTTATAATGTTGGCTCAAGAACAACAACCTCAACAACAGTCAAAAAAGACAAATAGATATAAAAAGAGAAACAACAACAACAGTAATAATAATAATAATAATAATAATGGTCAACGATATCATCAACCTGAACTTAGAACATTACCAAGTGGTGCTCCAGTGAATTTCGGTCATAACAGTACCAACAACAACAATAGTTCACATCACAATCGTCATCATAAGAAATCATCATCATCTTCCGGTATAAACAATAGAGAGAAATTAACGGCGTCGCCAACTTTACCAAACGGTTCCAAACCAAATTTCCAACCTGTTTCATCCACCAAATCATCTCCTGTTTCACAAAACACATCTCCTTCGTCTGCTAATCTGAGACCACAATATTCATTACCTGATGGAAGAAAACCGAATTTCTTTAACAACAACAACAACAACTCACAACCATCATCAACATCGAATAATCATTTTAGAACTTATTATAATAATCCAAACACGAAAGCGATCAAAGAGAAGAAGTTGGAGAATGGTGCAGATATTTATGCTGGTGGTTCATTCCATTCAAGTCCGGATGCATTTAAGTTACCTAAACCTTCGTTCAAACTGAAGTGATTAATGTTCTGTTTTTTTTAATGGTTTTTTATTTTTATTTTTTTCAAAGGGAAATGTATATCGACAACACTTTCCATTGGTTTTTTTTATTTTGTTTTTTTTTTTTTTGGTACTTTTTTTTTTGGCTTTTTTTTTTAGAGTGTAGAATGTCTTAATATTTGATTTTAGATTCTTGAATGTATAAGTATATGAGTTATTTGTGCTTTAAATGATTTAATTTGACTTGTAGAGATAGATGCAAAATTCAAAAAAAAGTGTATTCCTAAACATCTCTGTATAAAAGCTATTTCAAAATAGAAGAAACTGCAATGGTGCAAATACCAATAATACACCATGTCATGACAAAATTAGCATCACCGCCAAACGAAACCCCACTTCCGTACATAGAAATTGAAATCACTGTCAAAAATCCACTCGTAATAGCCATGGTTATCCCGAAAATATAGTTCAACTTATAAATGTCATACTTGTTCGTACTGCTGTTGACCAATAAGAAAAAGTATCCCATCAATGCACCTAATGGTTGAGATAATCCACCAAGCAACGAACTCACACTGATGGCTAATATTTTCGGGTACTTGACACTTGATTCCATAGAATAATACAATGGTAAACACATCGAGAAACCTTCAGTGAAATTATGGAAAACTAAACTTATGAAAATGGAAACTCCTAAATTTGGATTTGTTTCTGATGTGATATATGTAATAAACCCTTCAGGTAATTTATGTAATGTGATGGCTAATGTGGTTTGAATACCGATGGTTAATAATCTGGAAATTGGTGAATTGACATGATGATGGTGATCCGCTTTATGTGATTGATGGCCATGGCTATGCGCATGAGAATGTGTACGACTATGATGTGACACTGTTCTATATAATGGATCGTCTTCGTGCTCGACATGTTCTTCATCAACTTCAGTAGAGTCTTCTTCGTCTTCATGATGATGATGGTGGTGGTGACCATTGTGGTGCAACAGTTCTTGAGATAAGGTTGGTATTTCACAATAATGTAATTTCTTAGATGAATCACAACAATCGGAACATGAAAGGTCATCATCAACACTTAAATTTTTATGGAAAGTGCATAATTCGGCAGATGAATAACCTTTACATTCACCATTCTCGCCATTTTCTGGATTACGACAATTTAATAATTTTTGAATAATCGATTTTCTTTGTTTTAAAACTTTCGGATGGTTTCCAATCAACGGTGTTTCTTCAGTTTGTTGTGGTACATAATCGTGTGGTTGATCTTCGTCTTGATAATTAGCCAGAAACATCCCCGATGTGCTATTTTTATGTAACTGATTCTCCAAATCATGACTATGGCTATGTCCATGACTATGTCCATGACCATGTTCTTCTCCATCTTCTTCTTCATGAATATTTTCATTTTCTTCTTCACCAGGATGGACATCACCACCGTGATTACAATGAACCACACTCTCACTAGTGATCAAATGCATAAACCAATTAAACAACAAACAAATCACGATCCCCAAAATATACGAACCGGTCAAATCAACATTCAACCAAACCTCACTCCGTCTCATCCCATCATCGCCATTATTATACTTGAAAATATTCTTCTTGGCTTCGGGTAATAATCTATATAACGATGTGAACATCAAGCATCCGGCACTGAACCCCAATGATCCATTAAGGAATTTATAATTTTGCTTGATTTTGAAAGGATATCGTGAAGTAATGAATTTCGGAAGTAAAAAATAGTAAAGGTCATCGGCGACGACGATTAGTGTGCCTAGAACACATAATAACGATGAAAGGGTGGTTAATATCCAACCTTGTGAATAATCTTCTAAGTGAATCATGATGTTTAAGTTGTTGGCGGTTGCTCTTTTGCTATTAATTTTTTTTTTTTTTTGATGAACGGATAAATTGATCAGCGATATGTAACTGCTGACGCGAACTTATATACCTTGTTGGTTATTGTGTCAAGTTTTCAGACGTGTGGTTATTACGTAATCCAATAGAAAAAATTTTTTGAACGAAATAAAATCAAAACAAATCAGAAAAAAAAAACAAATCATTATTCTTACTTCTTTTCTTCTGCAAAACATGTGGATAGGAGCATTGTCTTGCATAAAGATGTAACCGGTTAGTTGAACGGTTTGACTACTAACTTCACTTATTTGTTTCTAGCTATTGAACTTTGTTTAAATATCAATATATACATTATATTTGTTGTTGTTTTAAACTATGACGAACATGTAGATTTTAACCAGATTTAGATTTCAATAACAAGTCATTCTTCTACAAAACCAATGAAGCGTTTATTTTACTCCAAACCGCAGAAGTCTTTCTTCGAATCGTTTAGTCCGCTACCGAGTTGTGTTAATTAACTGGTCTTGTTATTATTTCATGGATAGTTTGTTGTTTAAAAAAAATTTGCGTGTCTTTGTAAACACGGCGTGTTGTTCTTACGTAATCCAACAATAAAATATTAAAGGAGAAATTAACCAAAAAAAAAAAAAAAATTGAAGATATTCTTACTCTTTTCTTCATATCAAAGTACGATTTCCTCGTTCGGTATTACCATCAGTTTGTGTGTGATACGGGTGATATAACAATTTTAACTAACTAACCTCCTACTTTCTAGCTTTTGATTTAGTTTAGAATTCAATATATTGTTTAGTTTATTGTTGTTATCAATCATTGACATGTAGAAAAGAGATTTCGACTAGATGCCCGTTTCACCAATGGGTCCATACAGTTATCAACTACTTGTTTAAAATATTATTACTGTAATTATTGTATTGACCTATACATCTTAGATTTATAAAAAACTAATCATGTTTCAAATCCTCAAGTTCAGTACTGAATTGTGGCAATTGGCTACTTTTTTTGCTAACAAAAGGTATTCTTCTATGGGTAGTCTGTTCTCTGGCAAACTTTCTCTTTCTGACTTTACTCAAATCAACTTTATTGATTTTAACAAATAACCACATTCCGAAAGCAGCAATGACAACACAGGTAGGTAAACCAATCATCATCATGTATTTTTCAAAATCAATTCCTTCTTCAACTTCGAAATCATACATGTGTCTGTTGGCATATTTCTCTTCTAATTTCTTCAAATCTGTCAAATGATCTTTAGATACTTTAGAACCTTTCCAGATCTCCACCACTACGGAATTATCAAAAATATTAAACTCTTCATCGGACACATCTTCAGGTTGAATTGAAAGCAAAACTTTTCTCCAATACTCTGAACCGAACCAACTTTCATTAATAAATATTGGATAAAAACCTTGGTCGTTGGAAATCCATGGTGAACTGTAAAATGAAGATTCACTAATCTTACCACCCAATTCAAGTACAGAAGATCTTTTAATCACAGTTTCTTCTTCAACTATGTCATCTTCTTGTACAAACTCTTCAGTTTCATTGTCACTTCTTTTCTTTAATCCTTTTTGTTTCAAACTTTCTCTAATATGACTCAAATGGATTTTGACATTCTTCACATTAGCATCGAAAAATCTCGAATACCAAGTGATAAAGTAAGTTTTATCCATTTTCAACTGAGCATTATCTTTAGGAGTACAAATTGGTTCGGTTGACTTGTCTCTACCAATCCCCTTCTTCTTATATCTATCAGGAGTACATCTAATCAATGGACTCAATAAGTGGGTATCCAAATCTGCTTCTTTGATATATTGAACTTCTTCAAA
>JAKTXQ010000010.1:0-17839 GCA_030582995.1 Candida maltosa
TTTTTTTTTTTTTTGGAAGGTTTCATCATTAGTTGACAAAAAAAAAATTAGAATTGCATTCAATGTCAGATCAACCACTCCCACAACTGGTATCTAACTGGCTATTCAATGTAATTCAGCCATTATACCATCATAAACAAATAGTTTATGCTCACGTGTATCAGTTTCTACAATTACATTTAAAGAAGAATCTTAATTTTCGAATTCGGACTAAAGTTTATACATCGAATGTGACAGGTGAATCGAATTTGCTAATAAACTTATTTGGCTCAATTGTGGTTAATCCACAGATTAGTGTGCCTGTTGAAATATGGGTTCCGTTGACGTATCCGTATGTCGATAGTTATGATAAAGGTGTTCCGTTGGTTTATATTGTTCCTGATCATAGTAAAAGTTGGTATTTAAAACCTACGAATAATGTCGACATGCAAGGTATGTTTTATCATCCGTATTTATCTACGTGGAATAGAGAATGTTCTCAGTCTGATCCGATAGCAGGGAAGAAATTCAACTTGGTGGAGTTGATTAATGCGGTGTATCATAACGTAACGAAAGATTGCCCAATAAGTTCAACACGGCCAGAAATCATTGATGTTCCACCGAAACCAGCTAAAATAGAATTAGCAGGTTATAGTGTACCGGTCGCATCACCACCGCCTGTTCAAGGCTCACCTTATCAATTCTCTCCAGCGACAAGTGGCGGAGCGTCACCATCGACAAACCCACCATTACCTGTTAAACCTCCAAAAGTACAATCACCGGGTTCTCAAGAACAAAGAGGTGTTCCTTTGAAATATCAATCTCCATTACCATTACCACAGCAAAATACTAATCAATTTACGTATCCGCATGAAGGTACAACGTCACCTTTACATCCAGTCAATTATGCTTCCCCTGAACCACAACAACAACCGCAACCACCTACACCTGTCGTTCCATCACCAGTAAAAGATACTGTCACAAAACCTGTCACCACTATTCGTCCACCTGTCGACCTCATGGATAGTGATGGTTATGCTTCGACATCTGATTTGCAAAGACGAGAAATGTTGGAGAAATTATCAATTGATATCAACAATTGTTTGAATGACGACGACATAAACAAGGATATAGGAAGCACTAATGAAAATGGTATGAAAATTTCTGCATTATACAATCAATTGAGTCATCATTATCAACAAGGTTCACAAAATTCCAAAAACTTAGATGATCATATAAACTATCTTTCAACTCAATTGGCAGCCATTACCAGTTTAAATAACGAGTTATCCAAACTAGACAAGATCAACAGTCAATCAGTGAGTCAAGTGGCAATTAGTTCTACCAATAGTTTGCCATTGGATGATTTGGTTATCCCTGATCTGCCTATGGTTAAACAATTGTATGAAATAACCCTGGAAATTAAAGCGATTAAAGATACCATTAGTCTAATATCGGGGAGTTTCCATGATCAGCCTGAATTGGTTAATGATGACCGGTTTGATGCATGTGTTAAAGCCGTTCGAAATTTAGGAAGAGATTTATTTTGGTTAGAATTGACTAGAGATGAAATAGCTTTCAAGATTATGAATTTGAAATAGTACAAGTTGATATATAATAGTATATTTATGACTCTTTAAGTTTCGCGAAAAAAAAAAAAATCACAACCAACAAATTTTGCGTTTTTCGACAGATAGCGAAGAAAAAAAATTTATATTATTCCTCCACCCATCGTTGATTTGATTTTTTGATAAGTTTTCCCTCTGAAGTCACACGATCACAATATTAATAAACTAATATGGATTTTATGAAACCAGAAACAGTTCTTGAGTTGGGTAATATCCGACTGGCGTTGGTAAGAATGGAAGACACTATTGTCTTTGACTTGATTGAAAGATCACAATTTTACAGTTCTCCATCAGTTTATGAAAAAAACAAGTACAATATACCTAATTTCGACGGAACTTTTTTGGAATGGGCGTTATTACAATTAGAAGTTGCTCATTCTCAAATCAGACGTTATGAAGCCCCGGACGAAGTTCCATTTTTCCCTGATCAATTGAAGAAACCGATTTTACCACCAATCAATTACCCTAAAATTTTAGCTAGCTACTCTGATGAAATCAATGTCAATTCGGAGATTATGAAGTTTTACGTTGAGGAAATCGTGCCAAAAGTTAGTTGTAAACAAGGTGATCAAAGGGAAAACTTGGGATCGGCATCTACTTGTGATATTGAATGTTTACAGGCGATTTCGAGAAGAATTCATTTTGGGAAATTTGTTGCTGAAGCCAAATATCAAAGTGATAAACCATTATATATCAAGTTGATTTTAAATAAAGACGTTGAAGGGATTGAAAACTCGATTACCAACAGTGCTGTGGAACAGAAAATTTTGGAAAGATTGGTGATTAAAGCTAAAAGCTACGGTGTTGATCCTACATTATTCCAAAGTAAAATTGAACCTGAAGTTATTGCCAAGTTGTATAAAGATTGGATTATCCCATTGACTAAAAAAGTTGAAATTGATTATTTATTGAGAAGATTGGAAGATGAGGATCCTGAAATCGTGGAAAAACATAGACAATAAATCTCTTGTGTACAGGATAATAGAATAGATTATTAGAAATTAGAAATGGGGAAGGTTATTCCAGATTGACCGAAAACGAATCAAACAAAGTAGAATTTGAATTTGAATTTGAATTAAAGGGAGGACGATTAACTACTGTTTTAAGTAATAAAAAAGTCAAAATGTGGAGTATTTGGTAATAGAATTTTGGGAACAAAGAGCACAAAAAAATACTTAGGGGGGGCGAAGTTTTATAAATAAATGCGAAACAAATTAAATTACGAAAAGGGGAATCAAGAGTGATACCTTGTGCATTCTCTTTCTAACAAAAGGGAAAAGGGAAAAGGGGATGATGGAAGAATTGGTTAAACAAATGATAATGTGTAATTGTACATGTTTTACCCCAAGTGGTAAAAAATAAAGTATTTGTTGGCACTTTCTTTTTTAACATTTATTTGCAATATTTTAGCCAACAATTTCATTGGTTAATGTATAATTCTTTTAAAAAAATGCATGTGTCAATATAAACTTTTTCAAAGTAATCAACCAATCAACCAATCAATAAACCAAGAAGATTGAAAACGTGTTTCATTCAATAACAAGAAACTAAACTAAGTACAAGGTAGTGTGAAACACGATTTTTTGTTTTTTGGTTTTTGACCCCACGAGTACACTTTTTTTTTTCTTTATTATGACGGAAGTAGTAAAGAAGAGAAAAAAAATATGCGACTACAAAGATAAACTTTAATAAACGTGGTAATCATCCACACGTATTTTAAAAAAAAAATTCTAACCCAAAAAAAAACTATACACAATGTGATTCACGTCTTGATTGTTGATTGTTGATTTTTTTTTTTTTTCAAAACCTGTTTCATTTGGAATTATATAAATAGGTTCAATAAATTTCAACTTTCAACTTCATTTTTCCTTTTTCCTTTTTTTTTTGTTCGATTTGATTTCTCTTCTGTTTTTTTTTTTTTGCAACTTTCTATACTTTCTTTTTTGGACTTTTTCAAAACCATGTCAGATTCTACATTTGATATCTTTCCTTCAGATATTCCAAAAATCTATTTACTTACTTCTATTTCAATTGCTTGTGGTATTTTATACTTTTCTGCAAAAGTAAATAAAACAATTCATTCAATTTTAGTATTTTGCTGGGCTTGTTTTGTTAAACCTTTTTTCCATAAAAAAACTACCGAAAATGGTAAAAATCAACAACACTCTTTAGAATTATTCTATAAAAATCAAGCTCATATTTATGATACTACTAGAGAAGTTTTATTAAAAGGTAGAAAAGAATGTCTTAGATTAGCTGTTTGTCATTTACCTAAAAAGAAAGATCTCGTTTGGATTGATATTGGTGGTGGAACAGGTTCCAACATTGAATTCATGGATAAAATTAGTAAAATTTCTCAAAATTTTAAAGCTGTCTATTTGGTTGATCTTTCTCCTTCTTTATGTGAAGTTGCTAGACAAAGATTTGAAGCTCGTAATTGGAAAAATGTTCATGTTTTAGTTGCTGATGCTTGTGATTTTACTATTGATTACGAAAGTGCTGATTTAATTACTTTTTCTTACTCTTTATCTATGATTCCTACTTTTAATGCTGCCATTGATAATGCTGTTTCCAAATTAGATAAAGAAGGTATTATTGCAACTGTTGATTTTGGTATTCAAAGTAGTGATACTTCCATGGGTAGAATCAACACTGTTGGTGGTTTGGTTAACAGAAATATTCCATGGATTCTTCGTAATTTCTGGAGAATTTGGTTTGAAGCTGATAAAGTTTTCTTGGACTCTTCCAGAAGAAATTATTTGGAATACAAGTTTGGTACTATTAAATCTTTGAATTGTTACAACAAAGTTTTGGGTAAGATTCCTTATTATATCTGGTTAGGTTGTGATAAATCCAAATCACATGCTATTTTGGAAAGATTAAACTGCTTAGCTACTGAATCTCCATACCTTGCCCCATCTGTTACTC
The DNA here is from genome assembly GCA_030582995.1 of Candida maltosa. NCBI lineage: Eukaryota > Fungi > Ascomycota > Pichiomycetes > Serinales > Debaryomycetaceae > Candida > Candida maltosa. The sequence goes on from JAKTXQ010000010.1 coordinate 4,536, forward strand.
CAATCTCTGATAAACTTGTTAGTATCCCAGTTTCCAAAGGTCATGAAGCTGCATTGACCAACTTGCAGAAAAACTTGCCATTCCCATCTATTTACTATCAAAGAGAACACTGGAGAGTTTACTACGATGAATTGAACCCATTGAATGAACAATTCAACAACCAATACATTTATGCTTTCACCTGGGAAGATCCACGTGAAGATCACAAACTTTTGAATTTCTCCAATGATGATACTGTTTTGGCTATTACTTCCGCTGGTGACAATATTTTGAGTTATGCTAGTTTACCAAACCCACCTAAAAGAATCCATGCTGTTGATCTTAACCCATGTCAAAACCATTTGTTGGAATTGAAATTGGCCAGTTTCAGATGTCTTTCCCAAGATCAAATCTGGGCTATGTTTGGTGAAGGTAAGATTGACAATTTCAGAGAAATCTTGATTGACGTTTTAGCTCCTCACATGTCTTCCAATGCTTTCCAATACTGGATGGATAAAGGTCCAAAAACCTTTTCAGGAAAAGGTTTGTATGATACTGGGTTCTCAAGATGGGCTTTGAGATTATCCAGTTACATTTTCAAAGTTTGTGGTGTCCGTAAATACGTTGATGAGCTTTGTGATGCTTCCACTATCAAGGAACAATTGAAAGTTTGGAATGAATACTTGAAACCAACTTTGTTCAACAGAGTTGTCGGTTCTTTATTGGTTGGTAACCCAATGTTTTTGTGGAAAGCTTTAGGTGTTCCAGCTAACCAAGCTGCCATGATGGGACCTTCTGTTATCAAATACGTCATTAACACTTTGGACCCAATATTGAAAAGATCTTTGATTTCCACCGATAACTATTTCTACTACTTGGCTTTGAAAGGAAAATACGCCAAAAACAACTGTCCAGATTATTTAACCACCAAAGGTTACAACAGATTATCTGCTTCCGATGGCACTGTTTCTTCATCTCCAATCAACAATATTAGAATGCACACTGACACTTTAAACGAAGTTTTCGGAAGATTGAAAGAAAACTCCATCACCATTGCCATTCTCATGGACCATTTAGATTGGTTTGATCCACATGGAAGAGATGCCATTAATGAAATCACTGCGCTTAAAAGATGTCTTGCTGATGGTGGTAGAGTCATGTTGAGATCTGCTTCTACTAGTCCATGGTATATCAAGACTTTTGAATCTTTAGGTTTTAAAGTTGAAGAAAATGTTGTTAGACGTCCAGACCAAAGTATTGATAGAGTCAACATGTATGCCAACACTACTGTTTTGAGATATGTTGGTTCTCTGAACGAAAACAAACCTGTTGATAGTAGAAGAAGAATGAGCAGTTTGAAGATTTAATTTCATTATTTATTCATGACTTTTTTTTGTTTGTTGTTTGTTTATAACTCGTATTGTTTTTAGTTCTTTCTTTTTTTGTTTCCAAACATACGAGATTCTTATGTCATATAGTATATTATATAAAACTTATAGAAAATTTGATGCCCGTCTCATTTAAGTTTAGAATATTTTTTTTTTGTATTGTTAAAACTTCGATCGTATATAATCGGCGGATAGAACCAAAAAGAACAAAAAAAAAAATCATGCCAAAAAGTTCTCACTCTCTTGTTTTTTTGCATTCTCCATTACTAATCATGTCAAACGACTCATTTGAAATAGTATTTGCAGTTCCTATGGAATGTCAGTCATGTGTTGACTCCATTGCTGATACACTCAAGAAATTGGACGGTATTGAAAAATTCGATATCAATTTGAATAAAAACCTCGTGACTACTGAAGGCTCATTACCACCAAGTGAAATTTCGAAAGCTATTCAGAGTACAGGTAAAGATGCCATTATTAGAGGTACGGGTAAACCTAATTCGGCTGCTGTTTGTATTTTAGAATCGTTTGATCCAAAAGATATACAGCAACCTGTCAAAGGATTAGCCAGAATCGTTGGCGTTTCAAGAAACGATATTTTCATCGATTTGACAGTCAACGGATTACCTAAAGGTACATATTACCCATCAATTCGAGTTTCGGGTAATTTATCCGATGGTGCATTGTCCACTGGTCCTAGTTTCTATGATTTAGGTCCAATTGAGGTTACGACTCCTTCAAATATCGACACCACGATTAATTCAATTGGTGCACAAATAATCGACGATAATAGCGAGAAATTGTATTCTGGACAAGCTTTCTTACATGCCAAGTTGAGTGTTGGTGAGTTGATCGGAAGAAGTGTGATTTTATCCAAATTGCAAGATAAGGTTTCTCCAGATTCATTGTGTGGGGTTATTGCCAGATCTGCAGGAGCTTGGGAAAATGATAAGCAAGTTTGCAGTTGTAGTGGGAAAACCGTTTGGCAAGAGAGAGTAGATGCCAAAGCCAAAGGATTAGCTGTTTAGAAGAAGAAGAAGGAAGTGTATTATGTAGAAAATAGATGTTAGAATTTTTGTTTCAACCACAGTGGTCTTGTAACGTAGAAATATCGTGAACTCGTTAGTGAAAGACGAAAACAGAGAACCAGAAAACGTTTTCGTCGACATTGAATTGTGTTTTTGATTTGATTTGATTTGCTTTGAGTTTTTATTTGGTAAATCGAAAAAATAGGAGAAACTTTATTATTGAGAAATATTTTTTTTTGTTGTTCCTTTTTGACGACGATATTTTGACACACACACACAGGAAGACCATGAGAGTGAGAAGGGAAAAAAAAATTAATTATTAAACTATTTAATAATCAAATATATCATCCTATATTACAGCCACCACTATTTTGTTTATTTTTTTACTAGCACCACCTTTTTGTTTTTTGACAACTCAATAATATCAACTATACTGTTCATTTTCTTCTCAAATTAAACCCTGGTTATTGATATTTGTTCACATATAATGAGTAGTAGATCCCATATAATTGGGTTATTAAAAGATCAAATTGAAGTTATCAGTCAAAAGAAAACCATTAAATTAAACTCATTGAATACGAATTTGAAACCTTTTGATGTGGTAGAGATCATTTATGAGTTTTTGAATAGTTTTGATCCTCCTTTGGAATTGGAGAAATTATTTTTACAAAATAATCAATTCACAGAATTACCTTCCAACTGTCATAAAATCGCATCCCATTTGAAATATCTAGACTTACATCAAAACCTAATTTCATACATTCCTCATGATTTCTTCTACAAATTTGATGCATTGGAGATATTATACTTGGCATCAAATAGACTATCCACGTTGCCTGAATCGTTATCTTCCATATCTAGCTTGAAAGTTTTATCCATCAAAGACAATAATTTTAAATACTTACCACCACAAATTGGTGACATACATAATTTAAACTTAATTTAAGTGGCAGGAAATCCATTAATCCTTCCTTCCAATGATATTATACGCGCGTTCCAGAAACAAAAACCCGATTTAGATTGGGTGGGTGAATTAAAGCATTACTTAGTAGCCAATAGAGCTTTGCTTTACCTGAAAATAGAAGAATCCATGGAAGATGGTGTATCTCATCATTCAACGAGTACTACCACACCTCCTAGTATAAAAAGATCTCAAACAACAGGCGATGTTCCAACTAGAACCAAATCTGCATCCATTTCCACAACTTCGTCGTCATCGTCCAAAGCATCACGAAGAATGGGATTAATTATCAAAAAACCCGAAGATGGACATTCTAATTTATTAACTAAAGAAGAAAATGATGATGACGTAACTCAACACCATTTCGAATCGGTACCGGAAAATATTAGTTTCCAAATACAAAATTCTCCAACCCATCCTACGACCGCCACCACTACCATATCCACCGCAGTATCAAATAAGTCAGCTGGGTCTCTGAAACAAACATCGTCACGTTCAAGATCAAATACCCTTCGAGAAATTGACAGAATGTTGGAGAAAAATGACAGTGTGGACACAGAACACAAATCAAATGCTTATTTCAAACGATTGTCCACATTACAAGAAACCCCAACCGATGAACAACAAAATGAGAGTTCTGAACAACCAAGATTAACTTTGGATCCTAAACAAATCCAGTCCACTCGTTCAAATATCCCTACACCAAATGAAGGTTCACCAACAAGACCACAACATCCAGTAAAAACATATAGTAACCCAATCATCGTCAAGGTCTCCCGGAAAATACTTTTTTCTTTTAGTGAATTGCATTCATCAATTCGAAGATTCACGGCATTTTGTACTGATAAAAAGGTAACCATGAAGATGGTATCCTATTTATACAGCACCAAAACCAACATTGACACATTGGTGGAAAATCTAGAAATCATGGAAGAAGCAGGAAGCAACACCGAACAAATTGTTAACGCTTTGCATAGTTGCGTTGGTTCCTTTAAATCGATCATGAAGTTACTTCACGAGAACATCAATTCGTTTGTGGGCAACATCGAAGTCTGCTTTATCCGTATGGTTTATCTTTCAGTTTATGGTTCGATTAATGAACTTCAAAATGCGTATTTGTTACTCGTTTCGAGACCCACCAATCCGAAAACTCCTAGTGACTTCAAACAGAAACTTTCCATCAACACTGCAGTTGATTCATTTGACGAGGTGGATGAGAAATTATACAACACCATTGAGTCGGCCACTTCGAGTACGCAAGTGATATTTGCCGAATTGAATAAAGCGGTTAACAAAGGTGCGTCAACTGCTAATGGGGGTGTGATTCATCCTAATGTTGCATCAAAGATAAAAGAATTAACCAACGTATGTGGATCTTCGTTGGATATCATTAAAAGATTGAATACAAAGTTAATCACCATAAGAAATAATCCTTCAGTGACAACGAAAAAATTATTTGCTGAAGATATCAATCAATTCATTAAAACCATGGTGCAGACCTTGGCTTCGGTCAAAGCTATAGTCAAAGATATACCTATTTTGGATGATATTCGTGCATCGATGTCGAATTTGACGAAAACCGCTAAAGAAGTCACTTATTTATTTGAACTTTCATCTTACAAATTATTATTACCAGACCCTTCATCTTCATCTGCATCCAACTCCAACCCTCAACAACCTCAATTGGTATCGATTCCAAGTGTATCAAACTTGTTCACCCCAGTAGCTGCACATGCTCCATCTTTGCCAATCAGTGGGCCAGCGTCTATGCGAAATCCGATGACAGCCGCCAATACTGCCACCACTAGTACTTCGACTTTATCACTGCCACCAAGTAGTCAAGATAATGCTACCGTTTCAGCTCAGGTAAATGGACCGTTTACCGCGCCCCAATCATTAGGACAAATGTATGCTAAAAACGGAGCTAATCCTTTTGATGGGTTGATTATGGCAAAAAATAATGAAAACCATAGAATCAATGAATAGAACAGAAACACTACCTACCCCACTTTATGAACCGTTTTTTCTTTAGATCCATAGTACACAATGAACAATTTTGGACTTCGTTGTTGCTTTCTTTTTTTTTTTGACTTCTCTGCCGGGTCTATATGTGCGGCGCTCCGATCTTTTGAAAAAAAAAAAAAATAAATAAAAATTTTTTTTTTCAACTTCTATCATCAAGACATTCTCTTTTTCTTTATTATCTACAGTGAATAAATAATGACTATTGAATTAGAAGAACCGCCTCTTACTCAGGATAACAAACAAGTTGCTAAAGATCTTTTTGCCGGAACTATGGGTGGTATCGCCCAAGTGTTGGTGGGGCAACCTTTTGATTGTATTAAGGTTAGAGTTCAATCAGCACCGGAAGGTACTTACAGCGGTTCAATTGATGCGATCAAGAAATTATTGGCAAATGAAGGACCAAGAGGTTTCTACAAAGGTACTTTGACTCCATTGATTGGGGTTGGTGCCTGTGTATCTGTTCAATTCTCAGTTAATGAATTCATGAAACGTTACTTCGATAAGAAACTCGACGGGAAACCAATGTCCCTTTTAGATTACTTCTACTGTGGTGCCGTTGCCGGTTTTGCAAATGGTTTCTTGGCCAGTCCGATAGAACATATCCGTATTAGATTGCAAACACAAACTGGGAACACCAAGAGTTTCAGTGGTCCATTAGATTGTGCCAAAAAAATATATCAAACAGATGGATTGAAAGGAATTTATAAAGGTTTGGGACCTACGTTGATTAGGGAATCCATTGGTTTGGGTATTTACTTTGCCACTTATGAAGCATTGATTGCTAGAGATTTGAAACAACATCCAAAATTGACCAGAGCAGATATCCCTGCTTGGAAATTGTGTTTGTATGGTGGTTTATCGGGTTACACATTATGGATTGGTATTTACCCTGTTGATGTTATCAAGTCCAAGATGCAAACTGACTCCATCAAAGATCCTAAATATAAAACTTCCTTAAGTGTGATCAAAGATATCTGGCGTCATCAAGGTATTAAAGGGTTCTACAAAGGTTTCGCCCCAACGATATTGAGAGCTGCACCAGCTAACGGGGCAACTTTTGCTGTTTTTGAATTGACCATGAGAGTTTTGGGTTAAAAAAAAAAAAATGTTATAGACTATTATTATTATTATATTAGATATATGTATATAAAAGAAAATTAATGTTTATTTATTTTATATTGTTTCTATTCTCGTTTCGTTAAATGATTAGCTTCGTCCTGGTGTAGTTCGAAATCATGTCCATGGAAACCATTTGGTGATGACTGGAGTATTTCTGGGACCACTTCATCTTCTAGATAATCTTGTGGTCGTATCACCCTTATAAACTCCATGAAATCCAACATATATTCCCCATTAAATTCATAGGCATCGGTTCCTTGCAATTCAACTTCTTCCCAAAAACTAGGTTGTTCTGATACAGCTGTATCGGTTTCGAATCTATGAGGTGATACTTGTGATTCCAACTCCTCGTCTGGTTTCGCAGCACTCTTCTTCTTCTTCTTCTCTCTTTCTCTTCTATTAAAATCCTTGTCTATTCTTAAATGCATCCCTGGTATCAAATCAATTAAATATAAGAACACCATGGACATAAAGAAAACATATGCACTAGTCACCACTACACCAAGTAACTGATACCCAAATTGTTTCCAATGCCCTTCAACCCATCCACCTTTAGAACCATACAATTTATTGGCAAAAATACCAGTTAACAAAGAGCCAATGATTCCTGGAACCCCATGGATTGCAAAAATATCCAATGCATCATCAATGTTGAAAAAATATTTTAATCTAGTGGCTAAATTCCCACCAATGGCACCAATAACCCCAAACACAATTCCTTTCCAAAAATCGGCATTCGAAGATACGTAACCCCCTGCAGGTGTGAAAACCACTAATCCTGCCATTAACCCTGATGAAAAGGAAATCATGGAGAATTTCCTCTTTTCAACAAAATTCGATTTCGATTCATGTTGTCTTTGGTTAATCGCAACCCCAGTTCTTGAAATAACTGGTTGCATAATTATATCGGAAGGTGAAGGTTCCAACTTGTAATCTTGTCGACCATTCATGACTGGGGTTTCGCCTTCTAGTGGAACTGAGGAAAAAAGGTAATCAATGGCAGTCCATACAATGGCACTTGTGGATGCGGCAATCAATGTATTCAAAATGATGTATAAGGAGTTGAACGAAAACTTGAAATCGCAACCGGCAATGAATCCCATCCAACCGTAGACAACACAGAAAGTTCCAAATATTATGTGACCCGTATTGACGTTACGATAATTGTAAAGTAATTTCGGATTTCTTGGTCCTAAAATATAAGAATATGCCAAACATGTAAATCCACTGACAATATGAACACAATTACCTCCTGCGAAATCCAAAACTGGTAATCTCCCTAAATCGACCGAGAGCCATCCATTTTTGTTCCAAAACCAATAGGTGACTGGGTTATAAATTATCGTGGACCAGATAAACACAAATAATATCATGGGTAAAACTCGTCCCCTTTCGGCAACACATCCAGGGAAGGTCAATGCGGCACATATGATTTTGAAAAACATATTGAATAAAACATGGGCTGCTGCAAGAATATGTCCTCTTGAGTTAGTGAATTGATCAGTTGTTGCATTTCGAAACTGCCTAAGAACAACAAAGTTTAGATTGCCGATAAAATGGTTCGATGCGGCAGCATAACTCAACGAATATCCCCAGATAAACCAATCTATAACTATCATCGGGGTTATTAGTAGGGGTATGGCAAACATCGTTAATGAAGATCTTCTTTGTGTCAACCCAGAATAGAAAAAACCTATTCCTATAACAATCAAGGGTAGTACTGCTGTGCATCCTACCATATAAAGGGTATTAAGGCTTGTTTCTAGATCTAGTGATGTGCCAGTATCGGTATCCGAAGACATAATGATCTGCCAAGCACTGAAAAGAAAGGGCGAACAAAAAATAGAAAAAAAAAAACGATAACTAAGCTACCGTATGATGAAGAAAAAAATAAACCCTGTGGAGATGAAAGATCTTTTTGGAAATATGCGTATGTATGGTTATTTAACGATTATTGGTGGATAATGATCTTAGATAAAGAAAAAAAAAAAAAAGAACAATGAAAAAAGGAAAAGAAAAAAAAGATCGCAATCTGCCGTGCGACATTTCTAAGATGTCGCAATCAAAAAAAGCCATAATACTGATAATTGCAAATTTGGTTTGTAAATTAAGAATATTGAATTTGAAAAACTCCTGATGAGATGAGTTTATAGATCTTGGCTAATATTCTCGAAAGAGTAAAAAATTTTGAAAAATTTTATAATAATTTCGTATCAAATGTGGAGTAAAAAAATAAAGTGATGATGACCTTAGTTCGTATATTCAAATCATCATCCCCTGAATTTGAGATTTAAATGAATCGAAACAGATTTAGTAAATTGGTTGAGAACATTTAGCCTTTCACATGATAAATATTCTTCGCCAATACATTATTTTAGTCTTTTCTTTTTCTTTTCATTGCTGCTGGTTATGCTGGTACCAGTTAAAGAAGATCAAACGTTTTACTGAACAGAACTTAACACAGATGATAGGTAGTTGACAGTGAATCTCGACTCCACGTTCGTCTAAAGGTTCTCATTTTCTCATTTATTTTTTTAGTTTGTATTCATAAAATACAAAATCAAATCCAACCTTAATTACCAAAATGCCTTATGCACATACTTCTAGAATTTCAGTATAGTTACGAGCGATTGTTTTGAGGATTACCTAATCCTTCATTAAATATTTGTTTCATATTTCATCATCGTAAGCCACAGCATTTAAATTAAGGCACGTGACATTTGCCCCAAATTAGGCAAAAAAAACTAATTTTCTTGAACAAAGCCATTTAAATATATAATGATAGCAATTTCATCTTCTTGAACCTAAAATTCCATGAAAAAAATTTTTCCAAATGAAAAAATAGCTAAACCATGTCAGTACCAGGAAAACAGTTAGATCTGATCCATTCAGTTGAAGTTGATGAAAGATCTTCCGGTGCAGATGCGTTTCTCTCAGGTGAATCACCAAACACAAAAACAACAGCCAGAGGGCTCAAACACGGATTAAAAGACCGTCATTTGAGTTTGATTGCATTGGCAGGAATTATTGGACCAGGTATCCTTATCGGTGCGCTGTTAGCGTTGAAACAAGGTCCAGCTGCCTTACTTTTAGGGTTTGCCGTAGTTGGGATTTTAGCGTTTGCTATGATGCAAAGTCTTGGAGAGTTGGTTACATATTATCCCACCGGTGCTACGTTTTCCACGTTAGGTGCAAAATTTGTTGATTATGCTTGGGGTGGAGCCGTTGGATGGAACTATGTGATTGTTTGGGTTGCCGTGTTAGCAAATGAGTTTAATACCACTGCGTCAGTTTTCCAATTCTGGGGTCCCCAAGTCCCTCTTTACGGTTATATCTTGATGTTATGGGCAGTTTTTACTGCTTTCCAATTTCTTGGGGTTCGTACATGGGGAGAATTTGAATTCTGGCTTGCGTTGACCAAGATCGTAGGTTTGGTTGCATTCTACATCTTTTCCATTGTTTATTGTGCTGGTGGTGTTAAAGGAACCAAAGCTTTCGGGTTTCATTATTGGAACGATCCAGGAGCATTTGCTCATGGTTTCAAGTCGTTTGTTTCCACATTGACATTTGCAAGTACATTCTATTCCGGTTGTGAAGTGACCGCCATTGCAGCAGCAGAATCAAGAAACCCAAGTAGAGCCATGCCTACTGCCATTAGACAGACTTTTTGGAGAATTTTGATTGTGTACATTGGTATCGCCATTAGTTACGGGTTGACAGTTCCGTATAATGATCCATCGTTGAACAGTGAAAACAGAACATTGAAATCTCCAATGACTATTGCTATTCAAAGAGCCGGTTGGGAAGGTGGTGCCCACTTGATCAATGCATTTATTATTGTGGTTTGTATCCTGGCAATTAGTTCATCTATTTACACAGGTTCAAGAACAATCGTCAACTTGGCCCATGAAGGTTGTGCACCAAGTTTCTTCCAAAGAGTCAACAAACAAGGTGTGCCATATGCTGCAGTGATTTTGATGAGTACGTTGGGTTTGATTTCTTTGATGAATCAAAGCACAGGTGCGGCCAACGCTTATCAATATATTGTGAATCTTTCTGGGGTTGCGGTGTTTATCGTGTGGGGGAATGTTTGTTTTTACCACTTGCGTTTCAGGAAAGCATTAAAATTGCAAGGAAGATCGATAGACGAGTTGCCATACAAGGGTTTGTTGTATCCTTACTTACCAATTTTTGGCTTGGTGTTGAATGTGGTATTGGCGTTGATTCAAGGATGGTCTTACTTCAAACCATTTGATGCTGGTAATTGGGTTGATGCGTATGTGCTATTACCATTCTTTTTTGTTTTGTACTTCGGATTCAAATTGTGGCATAAATCCAAATGGGTCGACTTACGTGAAGTAGATCTAGATGACGGTAGAAGAGAGGATGAAGATCACGAAGAAAAAGCCACCAGTAAATGGGTTATCTAAATACCTTTGTATATTTATAATAGAAATTAAAGTAATACATAATAATACTCATCAAATACTAAGCCCCGCGTTTCTACGGCACCAAGAAAAATTTCCAAACTCTTTTCCTTCTTCTTCTTCATCAACCAAAGTCATGTCAACAACAGATAACCAACGTGCATTGGAATACGCCCAAGAGTTTGTTGACTTTGTCAATAACTCTCCAACACCATACCACGCAGTCAATTCCGTTAAAACCATCTTGGAAAACGCCGGATTTGAAGAAATCAAAGAACGAAACAACTGGTCCCAATCACACAGTTTACAGAAAGGCGGTAAATACTACGTCACCCGTAATGGTTCATCATTGATTGCATTCACCGTTGGTCAACAATTCCAAAATGGGAACGGGATTGCCATCGTCGGGGCACACACTGACTCTCCATGTCTCAGAATCAAACCAATTTCCAAGAAAACATCAGAAGGATTCATCCAAGTCGGAGTGGAACAGTATGGTGGGTTGATTGCCCACTCGTGGTTTGACCGTGACTTATCGATTGCAGGAAGAGTCTACGTCAACCAAGACGGACAATTTGTTCCGAAATTATTGAAAGTTGACAAACCATTATTACGTATTCCTACATTAGCCATCCATTTAGACCGTGAAGTCAACACCAAATTCGAGTTCAATAAAGAAACCAAAATGGTCCCAATCGCAGGTCAAGTTGCGGTGGATAAGAATGAATCCGAAAAACCGAAATCATGTGCTGATGACCCAGACTTGAAGTTGACTCCGGAACAATTTGAATCTGTTCAGAACGTCATCACAAGACACAACCAGTCGTTGATTGAATTGATTGCCAGGGAATTGGATGTGACTCCATTGCAAATCGAAGACTTTGAGTTGATTTTATTTGACCACCAAAAATCCACCATCGGAGGATTAAACGACGAATTTATTTTTTCTCCAAGATTGGACAACTTGACATCATGTTTTGCCGCTGCCAAAGGGCTTGTTGGGTCGGTGGAAAATTTACCGAACGAAAAGGGGATTTCGTTGATTTCGTTATTTGACCACGAAGAGATTGGTAGTGTTTCTGCACAAGGTGCTGATTCGACGTTTTTGCCAGATATAATCCAACGTTTAACCAAGTTTGATTTTGACGGCGCTGGGTCTAACACAGATTACTTCCACGAAACCATGTCGAAATCGTTTTTGTTGTCTTCCGACATGGCACACGGTGTACACCCTAATTATGGCGACAAGTACGAAGCACAAAACCGTCCGCAATTAAACCAAGGTCCCGTGATCAAAATCAACGCCAACCAGAGATACGCTACTAACTCACCAGGGATTGTGTTGTTGAAGAAAGTTGCTGACAAGGTGCAAGTTCCTTTGCAGTTGTTTGTGGTGAGAAACGACTCTCCATGTGGGTCCACTATCGGTCCAATTTTATCAGCCAAATTAGGTATCAGAACATTGGATTTGGGGAACCCACAGTTGTCGATGCATTCGATAAGAGAAACAGGAGGGACTTATGATATTGTACGATTAACAGACCTATTTAAATCGTTTTTTGAACACTATATTGATATTGAAGAGAAAATTTTATGTGATCACCTTTGAGATCGGAGGGAACACATTTTGCAGCGAATGATTAATAACATTACCTGGAGGATTATAGGAACACACAATATACGTACCGCCACTACCAGCACCATTTGAATTGATACACTCTCTGTAGGCACACGCCATGGCATCGGTGGAGTTCCACACCATAGCCGTGAAGTGATTATAAGTGTTTTCAGAACCGTAAACATAAGTTTGACCTTCATCGTACCAAGCGTTGATAGCACCAACTGGCAGATACCCGAACGCCAAGTTCTCTCCATATTGAGCGCCAGAATGTTGTAACTTACCGGAACACGAGTACTGAGAAGCAAACTGTGAAGCAAAATTGAACAATTCAGCACTCCATCTAAGTGGTTGGGCGTTATGTTGAGCCCGTTTGAGGTTGTGCTCATCGACCATGAGTTGGGAAAACGTTTCATTCAAGTGGTAAGGACCGTTGTAGGTGCTCATATTATCATCAGCAGGTTGAATTTGTTGAATCAGTTCTGGAATAGATTCTTGAACAGGTTGTGGTTCTTCAGTAGCTGGCACGACAACTTGAACATACTTTATCAACACAACTCTAGCTGAGACAGCATAAATAAAACAAGCAAAACAACCAAATACACTCAACTTCATTATAAGCTATAACTCAGAAAAAGTTTTTTATTTTCATTTTTCTCATCGACTGGTTTTCCCTTTGAGTTCATATACTTTTTTTTTTAGGTTTCGCAGCCAAGACCACAAAAAAAAAAAAAAAAAAATTTTTTTTTTATTTTTTTA
>JAKTXQ010000010.1:17859-39587 GCA_030582995.1 Candida maltosa
GAACAAAAAAAAAAAAAAAAAGAAATTTTTTTTTTATATTTTCGAAACAATTTTATAACATTACATAGTACACACATTTGTAACACTACAAGAACAGAAACAAAACGTATTCTATACACAGACCGTTTATAAGAAATTATCCACAAAATTGTACTTGAATTTTTTCCATCCTTTCAATGTAGCCGCATATGTAGCTTCTTCCTGTTCTTCGGGCGTCACATAATATCTGTCGGTTTCGAAATCCATATTCTCTGACTTTACAAGCTTATCTTTACCTTTTCTGACAAATAACCACCATACTAAAAAGGAAATCGGGAAAACACCCAACTCCAAATATGACTGGAAGAAATCGTTGACTGAAAATGGCGAAAGTGTACTCCATCCTTGAACCAAAATAATAAATCCAGAAAATACCACAACAAATATTGGTCCATACGGATACGACCAGTTTTTGAATAGCAATTCATGTTCTCTACCTTGTTTTATCATTCCTCTTCTAAAACGGAACGACACAAATCCAATCACACACCATGAAATCAAATTGGAAAGCCCGACAATTGATTGTAACCACGCCCATAATTCACCAGATCCAACGAATGCGGATGCAAAACACAAACCACCAAGTAACCAAGTGGCAATAACCGCCACGTATGGAACTTGGAATCGGTTCAATGGTAAGAATATTTTTGGAATGTACCCATGCAAACTCAAATTGTATGCCAATCTTGAACCTGCAAACAAGGCATGGTTACCTGCAGAAACAATAGATGTCATGATAACTGCATTCATAAAACTACCAGCACCTTTAGCACCAACCATTTGGAAAACAATGGTGAATGGAGAAGTAGCAATGGTCTTGGTCAGCAAGTTTGGGTAGTCGTACGGCACATTCATACCAATGAAAAATGCTGTAAACACGTAGAAAATCAAGACACGGTAGAACGTCAACTTGACGGTTTTAGGGATAACCTTACTTGGGTTCTTTGTTTCTCCGGCAGTTAATGTAACCGATTCTAAACCTCCAAAACTATAGGCGGCAGAAACAAACACTGAAGAAAATCCTCTGAACCCATTGACAAATGGTGCATCACCATAACTCCAGTATCTGAACCCAATGTATTCATGCAACGGATTCTTACCAGCGTTACAAATAATACTGATGATGAAAAAGATGACAACAGTGACAACTTTAAGCAATGCCATGGCGTACTCGGTTTCACCATAGAGTCGCACATGCAAAACGTTCAAGAATAATAAGAAAACCCAGAAGATAATGGAGATGACATACCAGTGAAAATCAGTCCAATATTGGATAACCAATTGTAACGCAGTCAAATCTGCGGCAACACTGACACAATCATTCAACCAGTAGTTGAACAATGTAGCAAAAGCCAAAGAGTCGGACCCAAAACGCTTAGCATAGACAGTGAACGACCCAGACACCGGGTACTGTGTCGCCATTTCTCCTAAACTCAACATCATGAAGTAAAGCAACACTCCAAGAATCATAAAGTTTAATAACAATCCCAACGGCCCAGCCGTTTTCAACATCTTCCCCGTGGAAAGGAATAACCCTGTTCCAATGACCCCTGCAATACATATCAAATTAATTGTTCTAGTACTCAACACTCTGTTGAGATGTTCCAGCTGTTGAACTTCTTCTTTGCGTTCGAAGGATGATGATTCATCCACGACATTTTCCAAATCTGTAGTGAATACTTTCTTCTCTAAAGAAGGCTCACCTGTGTATGTAATTGACATTGTAGAGTATGATGGACATATTCTTTTCAAAGAATAAACTCAACTGGAGGGCGGGTTTCGTCAGTTTTATATGTCCCATTTTCTGAAAATGTAGCTAATTATTATTTTTTTTTTCTTTTTTAATTTTCCAATTTCAAATTCGCCGTAAATTTCGCAATCGTGGATCTTACCGCCACAACGATGTTTCATTGTCTGATTTCGTTTTTTTTTTCTTATTTTTCTTTCTTTCGGTTTTTAACTTTTTTTTTAGGTGGTATTTCAAACAGACATACGGCTATAACTATGTACAATTAATACTATGTACGGCTGAACGTAGGAACATGGATTAAATAAACTTTCATTGTACTCCACATGGAAGCAATTATAGATCTTATCTATTTTTGGGGATATTCGTAGATTACAAAGAAAGGTGGAGTTAGATAAACTATAACGCCGTTATGTTTTCTCGTGCTTTCACGTGACTAATTAATTTTAAAAATTTCTTGTTTCTTGTTTCATGGTTATTGGTTCTTTTTTCTTTTTTGGTTACGGAAATGTGGCCAAATTTCATTCAAGAATCGTAAGTTCCATTACGGAGTATTGTCGTTTACAATATAGGGTGATTTACATATGGTATTTCTTTTTTTTTTCTTTTTTTTTTACTATTATTGTATATTTATTTGTTTTCCTTCACTCTGCATAAAACAACAAAAACTTCACAAAAATAAAAGATAAAATGGGCGGGGGAACTCCTTTCTTATTAACTGTATAAATCATCTTCTTCTTCAACATCTCCAAATGCAGCACCAGAATTGGCACCAGCGGCAGAACCATTGTCCGTGGCACCTGGGTTTTCATTGAATCTGAAGTTGGTGAATTGACCTCTGGAAGCTTGCAATTGTTGAGCGTAAGCTTCATAACGACGTAATTCGGCATCAGAAACAGATCTCTTAGCAGTCTTCATGGCTTCTTCAAAGTGAGCTCTAGTAATGTATGGAACTGGATCTTCTTCTTCTTCTTCCTCAACCACTTCCTTCATGTCAACATCTTCACCTTTAACCTTTTCCTTTTCTTCTTTGATCTTGCTGAGTTTGACTTGAGCTTCAATAGAATCTTTAATAGCAAATTTGGCAGATCTTTGCACAATGTATGACAAATCGGCACCAGAGAATCCGTTGGTGATCTTGGCAATTTCGGTCAAGTCCAAACCTGGTTCTAATGGAGTGTTTCTCAATTGTGCTTGTAAAATTGATAATCTAGCTGGTTCATCTGGCAATGGCACATAAATCAATTGATCCAATCTACCTGGTCTCAATAAAGCAGGGTCGATTTGATCTGGTCTATTTGTGGCACCAATAACGAAAACATTCTTCTTGGCATTCATACCGTCCATTTCCGTCAACAATTGATTGACAACTCTATCAGATGCACCACCAGCGTCACCGTGAGAACCACCTCTGGCCTTGGCGATGGAATCCAATTCATCCAAGAAAACCACAGTTGGAGCAGCAGCTCTGGCTTTATCGAAAATGTCACGAATGTTAGATTCGGATTCACCATACCACATACTCAATAATTCAGGACCTTTGACGGAAATGAAATTTGCAGAAACTTCAGTGGCAACGGCTTTAGCTAAAAGAGTTTTACCAGTACCTGGTGGACCGAAAAACAAAACACCTTTGGTAGGGGCCAATCCGAATTTTTGGTATTGGTCTGGATGCAAAACTGGGTATTCGACAGTTTCCTTCAATTCGTTCTTAATGTTATCCAAACCACCAATGTCGTCCCAGGTAACATTGACATTTTCAACAACAGTTTCACGCAAGGCTGATGGGTTAGAGTTACCAAGAGCAAATCTAAAGTTATCTTGGGTAACACCTAAAGAGTTCAAAACTTCAGTATCAATAGTTTCTTCATCCAAATCAATAAGATCCATTTTTTCACGAATTTGTTGCATAGCAGCTTCGGAACACAAAGAGGCAACATCGGCACCAACAAAACCGTGGGTTTCGGAGGCAATGGCTTCCAAATCAACGTCGTCAGCTAATTTCATGTTTTTGGTGTGGATTCTCAAAATTTCCAAACGTCCTTCAGCATCTGGAACACCAATGTCGACTTCTCTATCAAATCTACCAAATCTTCTCAAAGCAGGGTCAATAGAATTTGGTCTGTTGGTGGCGGCAATGACAACAACGTTTGATCTGGCTTTCATACCGTCCATAAGGGTCAACAATTGTGACACAACTCTTCTTTCAACTTCACCATTTGTTTTGTCTCTCTTTGGAGCAATAGAATCGATTTCATCAATGAAAATAATAGATGGGGAGTTCTTTTCAGCTTCTTCGAAAGCCTTTCTCAAGTTGGATTCGGATTCACCAGCCATCTTGGACATAATTTCTGGACCATTAATCAAAAAGAAGAATGCCCCAGTTTCATTGGCAACAGCTCTGGCCATAATGGTTTTACCAGTACCCGGTGGACCGTACATCAAGATACCTTTTGGTGGCTTGATACCAATAGATTTGAACAATTGTGGGTGTCTCAATGGCAATTCAACCAATTCTCTAATTTGGGCCATTTGTTTTTTACATCCACCAATATCATCGTAACCAACTTCGTTCATGCTATTTTCTTCATCTTCACGGTTGATTGGTTCACCTTCACAGTGAATAATAGTATCTTGGGCAACAATGGCAATTTCTTCAGGGTCAACTTCAACCACCTTGAATTCCACCTGTCTCATACCACCTCTGACAGTGAATAAATCACCCTTTCTTACCGGCCTGTAAGCTTCAACAAAGTATGGTTTCAAATAGAGATCAAACAAGGAACCAGTAATACCTTCGACAGTGTCGGCAATTGGCAAGACGGAAATTCTGTTTGCGTATTTGATATCAGGACATGGATGGATGGTGATGACATCACCTAATCTGACACGCAAATTGTTACGAACACATCTGTTGATTCTAGCAACACCATTTTCCATATCGTCATCTGCCAAAACAATCAACACGGTATCCTTTCTTTTCTTACCTTTGACCAAAACAGTATCACCACGGAACAATTGCAACAACTCCATTGTGTCGGAAGACATAGTTATAACTGAGTTATCGTCGTTGGTGGCGTCGTCGACAATCAAGGCATTGTCCTTCTTCTTTCTTCTCAAGATAGCAGTTGCGGTTTTGTCATCTACTGCTGAAGCTCCGGAAGCATCGAAATGTGGTTTTTTTTCTTCTTCTCCAGTCATATTTTAATGTTGATTAATAGATAAAGAGACGTGGTTGTAGTAAAAAGAAGAAATGTAGGTGAAAAAAAAAAAAAATTAAAAAAGGAGAATAAGGCAAATCGAATTTTATGTGTTGGATTTTTTCTTTAGTATTTTTTTTTTGGTTGTGGTTTTGCCCTCTAAGTTCTCGCACATGTTGAACTAGATTTTTACCACAATCGATAGACGTTGGAAGTAATGAAGCGGTTCCGGTTGCCGTTGGATTGCAAGTAAATACACGTGTTTTGATGACATATTTTCCGTGCTAGAAGACAAATGGCGGTGGAGAAATATGGACAATTGGTTATTTCGTCGACTTTTGGGTTTTGCCACCAAAACCCAGATACTGCATATAGAGGTTCTTGTTTATCTCCCAATTTTTTCTTCTTCATTTTTTTTGATTTAATCTTTGGTTTCAGAGGCAAAAGTCAACGAGATAACAAGGAATGCCATGAAAAAAAAAAGGACAGCGTACTGGGTACTCTGAGGATTGTGGGATTGCCACTACTTGTAGCTTTTGACAATACATGTCAATCTCTGGTTAAACACCGAACCAAAAAAACGTTGTGGTGGTGGTGGTGCGTGGCACGCCAATCAATTTGCGACGGGGGGAAAAATATCGATCTCTCGCTTCTCCAATTTTCGTTTTCGTTTTGGTTCTTTTTTTTTTCTTCCTTTCTGTTTCAGTTTTACAGTAACCAATAAGGTACAGGTACCATTCTTGTTAGACAATTGATTGTTTAGCCTTAGTTCCAGACATCTGATTTGTTTATTTTTTTAGGTTTTTTTTTTTTGCAACATGGCTTCTAACGCTTCTTGTATTTTTTGTAAAATCATTAAAGGAGAAATCCCATCTTTCAAATTAATTGAAACCCCAAAAACTTACTCCTTTTTAGATATCCAACCAACTGCCGAAGCTCATGTTTTGATTATCCCAAAATACCATGGTGCTAAATTACACAATATCCCAGACGAATATTTGACTGATACTTTACCAGTGATCAAGAAATTGACTAAAGTTTTGAAATTGGACGAAAACAACACTCCTCAAGGTGAAGGATACAACATTTTGCAAAATAACGGAAGAATTGCTCATCAAGAAGTTGACCACGTTCATTTCCACTTGATTCCAAAAAGAGATGAAGCAACTGGTTTGGGTGTGGGATGGCCAGCACAACCTACTGATTTTGAAAAATTGGGTAAATTGCATGAACAATTGAAAAAGGAATTGGAAGAAATTGAAAATGAAAATGAAAAATTATAATACACACAGTAGAGAGATCAATTGGTAGTGTGTTAATATATATATATATATATCAATAAATAAACATAAACTATCCTATGTGTCTATAATATTACCCCACCTATCCAACCACCAACGTATCCAACAACATAACTGGTGAAAAACGTCAACGTTGTGGCACCAAATGGGAAATAACTCAATGTATAATATAAAACCGCCAACATCTCAATGATACTTGTAAAAACCGTCATGATGCTGCTTTTCAAAATACAGGCAGAGTAGATAGTCAAAAACACTGACGAAAAGAAAATCCCCGTGAAGATGATTCTATCTCGCGACAATAAATGGCACATGTAGTTGTAAGGACCCTGTAGAACACCAAAAGACACCACAAATAGGACGGATCCACCTGTCCACAAGAGACCAAACTTTCTTGGTCTCAATGCCAACACTGGGAACATGAAGAAACACAATACAAAGCACAAAGCGGATGCCGCAAGACAGCATGCAAATCCGATTAGTCTTTCCAATCTAGACAAGTTGAACCATGAAGGTTCTTGTGGAGTGTTGTTTGTGGATCCAATATCTTGTACCGATGTGGGCAATCTACTGTATAGATCATTTGCGCCAGTTTTGAAGTAATCTGTCCACTCAGAAAGAACAGGACGGTTGGAAGTAGATGCGTTGGTGCTGCCAGTGGATCTATCGTTCCAGTTTCGAAACAGCTGTCTAAATACGTTTTCTGATTCTGTAGACATGGTAAGGTATGTTTGTTTGTTGGGTTGTTTGCCCTTTTATTTTTTTTTTTTTTACTTTATTTTTTTTTTGGATGATTTTTGCTTGCCTTTTTTTTATGTTTAATTTCACAAATCATGGAAAACATATGGAAAATAAATATCTAGTAATTCACTATATACTTCCTAAATCTCTCTATTAGTAGGTTTAGATCCTTTAAACCAACATAACCTTGGTGTTGATACGATACTTTCAAAAACCAACAAGATGCCTAACAACATCGTCACCAACCCCATAAGTAGCGTTGTGTTTAATTCAGCAAAACTAAGCATGACTATGGTAATACCGATTGGTAATCTCCAGAAAATTCTGAAATTCTTACTAAGAACATGGAGATCCGGTGGATCTCTGCTGACTTCTACCAACCCCAAGATAAACATTGAAACTAACGAAACTGCAATTCCACCAGTATAAAAAAACGAAAGAGCATACATATTCTTTTCTTCATCTCCTCCTTCCGCTCTGATCCAAATTGAATTCGAACGCTCCGATAACGTTCCAGCGTGATGATTATTGCTAACACTCTTGGCAGTGCTTGTAACATCTAACGAACTCAATTCGCCACCAGCATCGGCAGCCAACACTAATGCGGCAATGAGTGGGACATGGGAATAGATCCATGCCATTGCTGTCCACCCACTGTTTCTCAAAGGATGAATAGCTCTTTGCGCCGTGGATCCGTAGTTGTAAATCCAAAATAATATGTATGCATCAGCAAGCAAGAAAATCCCTCTGGCAAATTTGGCAGTAAACCCAACACCTAAATCTCCTGGGGCAACCACCTTATACAAGAACTCACCAATGGCAATGGTCACAAACACACCAAATCTCTCAACTTCGTGCTCGATATTCAACGCTGTCGAAGTGGTTAATTTCAATGCTTTTTTCGTCCATGGATGATACGCCATGACAAAACATACTTGTTCCAAAAACAAGAAACCAAAAGCAAGTCCAATCTTGACTCTTGTGGAGACGAAAATAACAGATATCCAGCACAAGGATGTCACCACTACCAACCCGGCATAAATTCTGGATTGCACTCTATGTTCAGGGATGTAAAACGAATAGACAAAGTAACTCGCAGCCAACGATAACCGACATAGAATGTACGGAACGACGGTAAGCGCTGCGCCGTCGTAACTATTAAGCAACGCGTAGTGACTATTGATATACAAAGTCAATAACGCCAAGATCCAGAAGATGTATGTTTTTTGCGACAAATCCTCGTTATAATAATAGTTGGTGAAATCTTTAATGTCTGCCCAAACAACCCACGTAGGTAAGAACAACAACACATACTTCAACAATGCCTCACCGCTGGCTTCTTCACTGGCTTCCCCAGCTAGGTTGGCAATGATACCAACATACAACAAATCCAAGAACAATTCGGTTTTTGAAGATGTTCTCTCCCCCTTGGTACGGAACAATACGCCATCTTTGAAGTAATTCAACGCATGGGGACGTCTGAACCAAAAATTCTGTTTGGGAGGTTTAATGTACTGGAACTTAATATCTCCAAATTTCCTGATAAATTCGTCTTCTTCTTCACTGTCAGTAATCTCTTGTTCAATGTCTGGTAAAGCTTGTTCCAATTCACGTTGCTCTTCAGGTGTTAACTGTTGGAAGTCATCGCCAAGACCTGGAATATTTGTAGATGCAGAAGAAGATCCGTCCACTGGGTAATCTAAAGTGTCTTTCTTTTTATTGATATTATTATCTTCGGACATGCCCTGATTAAAATATAACCAAGAAAGAAAGAAAGAAGAGAGTAGACTAAATTTTTTTTTTCTTCTACAAGATTGACCATGACATATGTTTTGCGTTCGCCGTGTGGCTTAAATTACTGAATTTAAGAGTATTTCCGGTTTAAACGAATTTCAGTTTCACTTTCAACCAAATACGAACATTGAAAAAGCAATACAAAAAAGAATGTTAGTACACGACTTTCATTTTGTGGTGTTTATCTAACTAATTTATCCGTAAAAAATGATCCTAACCAGCCAGCTTCATTCTGGACTATTGAATTTGGTGAAATAGATAAGATATGACATGTTTTGTCAACATTAAGTCTAATATATCCAACAAGTAATAACAAATATCTTTCCGAATGTTCCATTACTGAAATAAAAACAATGGCCAATTTTAGATAAAATGAAACAAAGAACAATGTCGTGTCAAAATGCTCAAAAACAAAACTCCAAACATATGGTTTAAAGTCTAGAATCAAAATACAACAACAACAACTCCAAAAAAGATTGCTACTCGAATAAAAAAAACAAGCATGGCATAAAGCAATTGTCTATACTCAGTAATTTCCATAGCCATTACTTCAAACCAACTAATCCTTTCGGCATTCTCAAAAAAAAAACTATCACGTGACTTCAGTTTGTACAACAAAAATGCATTTCACGTTAGTTTCACGTGATAAATATTTAAAGTTAAAAATAATAAAAAATAATTTTACAACTTTCATTTTTTTAATTTTATTTATATGCGCTACCATTGTCAATAAAAAGATTATATTTCATTAAAATGGTAAAATAATTTCTTAACTATGGTACGACATATGAGAAATGTCTTACTTCATTTTTGTGTACTATAAATAGGTACTTTTGTGTAATTATTTTGTGATGATAATTTGAAGGTGCTAGGACAGTTGAAATACAATCTGATTAAAGAATACTTAGGACTTTCATATAATGATTGTTCAAAAGAGGTATTTGACTTCTGGGAACATTAATAAGCTGGCATTCAATTGGTTAAGTGTACAGCTAGATCATATGACCATATTATGAGTATTACCATAGTTTGTAGTATGCTACTCGAATGAATAACAACGAAGTTAGGGTGGTTTAGAAAATAGATTAATGTTCAGGATATGCATTATGGTTAAGTTTTTTTTTTATTAGAAAATTTGTAGTAAATTCGTACCAAAATTTTCCACATGGCAAAATTGATAAAAACATATTATCATCAGTCGGAAAGTAATTTACAGGTTTAGAATAGAATATTCATTTAAATATAATACATATGGACTCTACTTAAAACAAGTTAACTCCATGAACCCTCCAACTCATCAAACTTTCTTCTACCAGTTTGTCTTCTTTTACTGAGTTCATCATAATCTCTTCTCATATTTTCTCTCTTCAAACGTCTCAAGTTTCTCACTCTTTCATTTTCTCTCTTTTCAATTTCACTTGAAGTTAATGTTTCCACTAATGGTTCCCAACGGTCATTTCCATTTTGTATACTGTTTTCACTGAAAATTCTTATTCCATTTTCAAACATGATCCCTTTGACTAAGTGCAAATTGTGCAAGTCGTTGTTAAAAGTACCCTCTACAGCTTCTTTTTTAACACGGATAATAATTTCGTGTAATGCATGCGAGATGGCATTTTTGAATTCCAAAGGCAATCCTAAATCTGCCACGACAACTTCGGCAAACATTTCTGGAGTGACTTCATTTTGATTCATATCCCATTCAAATCGATCCTGGTATAAATGCTTGTTAAGATTCACCGATAAATCGATTATGACATTATATGGTTCGTTTCCAGGCAATTGCAAATTTGGTGCATAGGAGTACTCTTCAACTTGTTGATTAATCGAATCTGCTATCTGTTGGGCCATGGATATTGGAAGATCCAAGTCGGAGCACACTATTTCACCAAACTCTAATGGTGACACGACACTTTCGTTAATGTTCCACATAAACGTGTCCGCTAATTTGTGATTTGTATTTAGATTCTCAAGTAGTATTTTGACAGGGATCAAGACTCCAGGGGTTTCCGAGAGCTGGGACAATACATTTTCGTTACCTAAATTCACGATTGTAGGTGTTGTTTTGGCAAGGGTAAATTTCTGCAGTTCAAAATGTACTTTGCTATTCTCCAAGTTGCCTTTATTGCCAAGAGAATTGGCAGGGGAATCATCTAATTCAAAATCATCCCCAAAATCTTCGGAATAATTGATTTGTTGTACGTGTCTCTTGGCTTGTCTGCCTGTTGGAGCAATGTTAAAAAGCAACGAGTTTTCCGAATCGTTCAATAATCTTCTAGGAAAGCTAGTGGCTAGACCTTGGACACTAGTCAAACCACCTTCGTATGTCAGTGATGCCATGATGTGGATGAATGTAAACGTGTGATCGATTGATTTGAAGTTTTGCAGATAACTTGATGGACAAAGTAATAGGTAAAAAAACAATCCAAAAAAAAAATATCTGGTAAATTTTGAAAAGAAAAAAAAATCTATTCAACGAGAATACTGCATACAAGACCGTGATGTTTGAAGTCGAAACAACCAAGTTTGGAAAATCGCTCACTTCTTCTGACTTATAAAACTAGGATTGGTGATGAAAATGGTATAGCAATGAGCTCAATCTTTATTAATTTATACACTCAACTCGAATTTATGCTGTTGAAAATTGATTTATGATGACAGTTTGTGGATAGAAAAATAAATGTCACCTTTTTTTTTAAAAAAAAAAAATCCACCACACACGACTTGTTGTTTTCTTTTCTTTATCCATGATGATCAACACCACCAATTCAGCTAGTATATTGGAGCATTATTTGATTAAAAGACTGGAGCTTGAGATCGATAGCTTAATAGAGAACTTAAGAAAACAGTTTCCTCGCAGAACGTCACCTCAATTAATCGAACGAATATGTGAAGAGTTGCGTTTTCAGAATCAGTCAAAAGTATCGCGAATCATAAACAACATAAACTCCCAGTTTGATATCCCCGTCAGAGAATTGTTGGTCGAAGCAGCCGAGAGTCCAGATTTGGTAAAGAAGTCGAAGCTAATGGAATTAACGGAAGAACTACAATCGTTGCGGTCGAAACTACAGTCACAGGAGCTGAACATCGATTCCGATTCTGCAACGATAATAAAAGAGATAAATGGTTTGATAGACGTGTTAGACACAGTTGAACTTGACCAGGCTGATGACTATATTCATATGATTGAAGATGCAATTCATAAAGTTACGGAAATCTCCAGCACTCTAGATTTACTGTATACTTAACTAAAACGATGTACAATTATATTTGTTTCTATTAATGTGATCTATTCTATCCGACTCGCTCTTGTCTAACCATTTCCATATTTGAAACTTCCAATTCAAACCATCCATATCTCCCAATTGGAAATGCGATTCCAATCCGCCCGATTCACCAGCAGTTTTAATATACGTTATCCTTGCTATACGAGAATGTACAAGCGCCATGCAGCACATCACGCAAGGCTCATGTGTTGTGTAAACTATCAAATCTGTACAGAGATAGCCTCTATCGTGATGTTGCTGTTTATGCGTTCTATTCGAGATCTCTTGATTGGCAATCTCAGATATAGCCTTCATCGCACTATGTTGTTGTGGGTTTCGATCACAGCCCAGATATGTTTGGATCGTAAGTACACGTAGCCCTTGATCAGTTTCTTGGGCAATCAAAGTACCCAGAAACGAATGAAGTGTGCTTTGGTTGGTACTGGATCCATGCACTGACTCGAGCAAAGTATCTAACATTTTTCTTTCTTCATTCATGTCAAACCTGACCGAGTTTAAAAATTGATGGTTTGGGTTTCCTTTCCACGCAATGGGCCAATATTCTTCGGACCATAATTGGTTTAATTCCTTAGTATGCGGTTTGTTTCTGGGCACTTCTAGGATGGATAAGTTGTGAAGACTCAATTCTGGGCTGAACTGACTAGTTAATTGCGAAATATCACTGGACTGATCTTCAGATTCATAAAGACACAAGAGAACTTGTAGACAATCACCAGCTTTCCTTATACGTTTGAAATGCCCTAGAGAAGATGTCTCTTCTATGTTGAAAAACTTTTTGAGGAACATCATCAAAAGTTTGCCTTGTTTCGGGTTAACTTCACAGGTCCAAACAGGGACAAGATCTGGTTTGCTTGAGCCGTCACTTCCCTCTTGTCTTATCTGTAATAGAGTATCATAAACAATACCTTTTTCCAAATCGACATGGTGATCCAATTCAGACATGATGGTGCAAAGATTTTATTTCATTTTTTTTTAATTTTTTTTTTCTTTTTTTCAGTGTATGTTTGTATGTATGAGATAAAGAAAAACATGTTTTGATTTTGTTCTTCTTCACAGTTCAATGGAAGAAATTAGTTTACATGAGTACATCTGGAATAACAGATCAGAAGCTACTACCGAATTGCCTAGTTTTGCTGAGTACTTGAATCATGTCACAGTTTCCAAATTCACTACTCACGACTTACCTATCATACGAAATCACGGGAGTTACGAAGATTTCGTAACCAGTATACTCAATCACCTAGTCATGACAAGATCCAGAAATATACTTGTTTCCGGTTACCGGTCTGAATCACACAGCGAGCTACCTATAATAAACTCGAATGCAAATTTTCTCGCAACTTATTTAAGTCATTCCAACTGGAACAGAATTTTCGAGTTGGTAGGAACCCAGCGATTTCTCGAGTTGATCATTAATTATAGAGGATTCCATGAAAATCTGAATGGTGGCAAGATTCAGTTGTTTGGTGATGTGGCTACTTTTGGCGGAAGTGCCCAACCAACATCTAAGTTTATCAACAAGTATGATATACTTTTCCAATCTCGGAAAATCAAATACACCAATTTCCAAGTAATTCGGCAGACCCCTAAGGAAACCGTGAAGCAAATATTGTCAAATTGTTCAATAAATGTGGCTGAATCGTCGAAACGGTTTAAGAATATCAAACACACGATTTCCAAAATAATTCAAAATGATAAAAAATGCCGATACGATATACTATGTCAGAAATTTTTGGGCACCACTGGTTGTAACTATGCTAACATTCTAGAAAACGAGACTCGAGAAGATCAGGTTGTGCTGTTAGTCCTCATTATATTGGGACATTTGTTGCCGTTGGATGGATGGGGTGGCCCGATAAACAAGAAAATTATCCAGGAAAGAATTGTTGATTTCATTAAGCTTGGATCAGGAGGTAAACTTCATATTGATGATACTGTACGTGGCATCAAGCTTCAGGATTTTACATGGTTTGGAAATATCATCGGACGTGCCACGTCTAAACAAGAGTTTCACATACGACAATCATTGTTGATAAGTTATGTTCGGTGGTTGATTGACAGTCTTGTTAAAACCGTGCTACGATCATTTTGGTATATAACAGATTCGTCAAACATGGAGTCTACAAGGTTACTTCATTTCCCACATTTTACTTGGAATAGTTTGTTTAGCAACTGGATGGTCTCGTACTCTAAACAAAACCTTGAAAAAGTCGATGAAACCAATTTTACCGGGAAATATGACTACGGGAAACTTAAATTGGTACCTAAGAAATCCAGTTTTAGAGTTATTTGTGTGCCGATAAAACGGTCCTACGCTTCAATTGGCCAAAAATTAAGTCCAAGCGAAGTGGAACGGGAACTTTATGAGTTTAGGAAATATTCAACTAATGTTTTGCATCCCGTACGACAAGTTTTGCGTCTTAAAGTGAATGAACGGAAGAAGGTTAAACCAAGCTATGCGGCATCTGTTTATTCAAGTACTGAAGTTGTGGAAAAGATTGTTAAGTTTCGAGATAGACTTGTGAAAAAATTTGGAGAAGAAATCACTCAAGTTTACATGATAAAGTTTGATATGAAGGAATGTTATGATCGAATTAACCAGGACGCGTTGATGTGTAATATAAGGGATTTGTTTTCAAAGGAAGATGATGAAAGTACCTTTTATGTTCGAGATTTCTCGCAATTGGACGAGATGTATAAGATTAAAAGACCAATAACATCGACGGATACTCATTTCCATAAGTTTGACACCTTGAGTATGTTTCAAAATGCGAAAGGCACCAGATCAGATAAAACTAAAACGTTGACTGTTAAAAAAAAGGAAATCATACAAATCTGTCATGAGCAAATATATGATGTCAAGTGTTTGATCAAGAGCCATCTGGGGAACTTTGAATGGTACAGGAGAAAACGTGGTGTATTTCAAGGGTTTTGTTTACTGAGTATTTTCTGCGATATTTTGTATAATTCGATGGTTGACGATAAGTTTGGGTATTTGTGGGATTCAAGTAGTGATTTTTTGTTTGTCCGCTTAGCTGACGATTTTTTATTCATGTCGACCGACGTCAAGCTATACGAAAAGGTATCGAGCACGGTTTCGGGGAAAACACTTCAAAAGTATGGTGCTTTTGTGAATAATGAGAAAACAGTTGCAATTAACAGTTCCATGGACGAATGTATAATGAAATTTATTGGTTTAGAGATCAATGCAAAAACTTTGGCTGTCAAAAAAAATATGAGCGGAATCTTACCGTCAGTTCAAAACATACGTTCGTTCAAATCGTTACTCAAATATTTGACTACATTTTATTTCAACAATTTGGACAATACCATGTTGGAATATTCAACAAGCGAGTTGGGGAATGTACTTGAAAATGTGGAATCGCTTTTGACGGTCATTTTCAATGCCATTACATCAGAGTTTAGGACCATTTCCAAAAATGATAGTTTTCAATGCTATAAATTTATAAAATTTCTAAACAATATTGCCAAGGAAACCGGGAATAAATTTGTTCTAGTAAATGATTCCAGTGACGGAGTTGAAATGTTGATGCATATGGTTAAAACAGTTGTATTGAAATCTTTTGCTGCTCGCGAACCATTCGCTGAAGTTATGGAATGAGAGTGCAGTTTGCGGATATAATTTTCCTCTCTCTTGTCTCAGAGTTTATATTATACCAAAAGAACTTTTCAAATTTTCACTATCTTTTAATTGACGTTGTTTCTCTAATTCTGCAATACCGCCCGATTTCTTAAGTCTGTTATCTCCAACAAATTCTCCTAATTCTTCTTGAAATTTGGAAAGCTTCATGATTTCTCTTTCCTTTTCACGAATACGTTCGGCTCGTTCAATGGCCTCTAAACGGCCCTCGTGGTTTGGAGTTAGCGCGGCAATGTCATTCAAAACTGCATCCTTGACATCACGCAAGCTTTCACCTGGTTCCGGTACATACAAATTGGCCACAATCTTGTTTCTTCTGCTGGAGATTCCTTTTGTTTGTTCAACGGAACATTGGTTAATAAGACTGTAGGTTTCCTCAATTTTCTTGATGTCTTCTTCCAAATCTTGTATCAAATCATCCTGTAAATTCAAGAATTGTTGCTCTTCACACACCTTGTCCAACTCCGATTCCCAGATTTTCTTCCAAACTGGTCTCTCTTTGGATATATAGGAACTCATGTTATCAAGAGCAAGTTTGGCAGCTGAGATATCCTTGAAAATGTGTCTCAATTGTTTGTCACTGACTCTTACACCTCGTTGAGCGACATCTTTTCTCAATTCCTCCATCACATCTTGCAAGTCATCAACTTTGGTGATCAACAGATCTGAATCATCAGATAATTTGGCATTGCATGCATCCATGTAGGTTCTGTTTGAGTTTTGTGATACCTCCAACCCGGTTTCCTGGAATTTCTTGAGTTGTTCCGCAATCCCAGATATTTCTTGTTTAAAATATTCTGACGATGAATTATGCATCTGCTTCACAGCACGGAAATCTCTTTCGAGTTTAACCACATCTTTCCTTTCAATAGTCCCATCGTCCACCGATCGAGATTCGTTAGTCGATCTTGGAGATGATACAGCTGTTGTATTTGAAGCAACATTGATTGATGCTAAAGAATCTTTAACTTCAGAAATCACTGATGTACACATGGTGGTAAGTTTAGTTGATAAGTCATTCAATCTGGAGTTCAACTCTTGTATACTTTTATTCTCCACATCGGAATCTTTCAAACACAATAAGGTCCCAGTTTTAACTTCATCGAGCAGCTGCTCTTCTAGTTCGTATAAGGTCCCAGTGGTATGATCCTGAATGTAAATTTCCGGGAAGTTACCGGAGCCGGGTGAATAAGCAAACCTTTCCACGAACAACAATCTAAGCGAAGCAAATGTGACAGGTAAGCTTACCGGAGATTTTTTTGTTTTGCCACCAATTCTTAAAAACAAGTATTCTTTCTCCCTTGCAACAACATCTTTGCCAAGATTGGATTCGACTCTCAGACGATTGACAACTTTAGGTATCTCCATACTGCCAGTGGTAGCACTAGTGCCACCAGTCGTGGTGGTGGTGGTGGCGGTGGTGCTGTTGTGAGAATCTTGAGGTTTGTTCGTGTTCGCCATTGGCAGATGGTTAGAATTATTGGAATAGTTTGTTAGTTTTGCATATTGGTATGCGCTAAATCTTTTGGAAGCACGGCGCTGAAGCACGTCACCTTTCTGTAATCGTGATAATGCATCGCTTTTATTTACCTTTGAATCGAGATCTGGTTTGGCAAGACTGTTACCGTTTCCATCATGTGACGTTGGAGAACCATTGGATTCAGACTGTAACATTGTTGCTGTAGGAGGCGTCAAGTCAGCAGCGAGTGCTTCTTGGGAAATGGCTTTTGCCTTTGCTTGCTTGGTTTTTAAATTCTGGAGCAATGTTACAATGATGTTTCTGATGCCCGGTAAAAATCGATCCAATGTCTCCTGAGACGGAACTTCACTAAGTGCATCTTCCAAGATCACTCTCAAAGCTTGGGGAACATTCCCTATATCTGAAATATCAATGCCATTGCTGCTGAAGGCTTTGGTAGCCGATCTAAAATCATTACCCAACTTGACATAGGCATCTGATACATATTTGTCGTCTGCTTCTTGTCGAGCCCATTGCGTAAGACTTTCTAATAAATGCTTGGTAGAAACTAGAAGTCTTGTCACACTAGATTCAATTGTGTTCAACGAACGTCGCTTCCCTGACAGCCGTTGAATATTGACAGGTCCGCCTAAATTCACTCCTTCAGAACTTTCTGAAGCCTTATGATTGCTATTAAGTGACATATCTATCAAATGATCCCTCCAGAAATATAATGAGTATAGTTGTTCTGTATTAATTATTTTTTTTATTTATTTTTTTTTTTTCTTCTTCTTTGATTCAATGATTGTTGTTGTTGTTAATAATTTTTTTTTTTTTTACGACCGAAAAATATAAAAAGCGCGCACGTGAAAACCTCAAACACACGACTGTAAAATTAATATAAGAAGAATTTCTGGTTGTTCAAAATTATTAATAATATTATTCATTCTAACTATGTAAAGTATTTCTGTATAACATCTAAGTCCGAAGAGTTTCTTTGCAACAAAGCGACTGCTTCATCATGAGGGATTGAGCCTAATAACACTCTGGTGGAACCGACCACTTTCTGTGCGGTGTTTCCTGCAATCGATCCATGTGACAAAGCTTGGATAACAGATTCGACAACTTTTGGTATTTGTTTTTCAACAGCTGGGTGGTGGTTGTCGATTAATTCACTCAAAAACATGTATGCAAATGGTGCAGCCACGTCGTCTTGAACAATTGGGAGCAATGTGATCCATTGACTGATAACAGCATCCAAGTTTGGTACCATGCTTGAAAATGTATGACAGATTTTGGCAATTGCTGAGATGGAGTTTTCTGTAGC
The DNA here is from genome assembly GCA_030582995.1 of Candida maltosa. NCBI lineage: Eukaryota > Fungi > Ascomycota > Pichiomycetes > Serinales > Debaryomycetaceae > Candida > Candida maltosa. The sequence continues at coordinate 36,416 of JAKTXQ010000010.1, forward strand.
ATGTATATTTTCGTCAGCTCTAGCGTCTGGAACAACCGACATCTTAAACATTGGTTCCAAACAAGAGAGACAGAACTCAGCATATTCAGGCCCCCCGAATTGAGCAGCCATTCCAATAGCATTGGCTGCGGCTTGGCGTATTCCTGCTTGTGGAGATGTAACGGAACTGCCAACAACTCCCAAAAACAAATCCTTAAACACAATGGAGTTTGGTCCACAGTATTCAAAAAGATCACACACAACGTACAAACCGCAAAGCTTGAGTGTAGTGTTTTCATCATTGATAAATGTTGCCACTGTTGGTGCCAACTGTTGGAACCCTTCAAGGAATCCTGTTTTGACGTTCCTGAATATGGCCGACACGGCTTTATTGATTTCATCAAGCAATTCCTCATCGGTATACTCTTCTTCATCCTCTTCGACATCTTCCCTAAACTCATCTTCATCGTTGTCACGACTTTTAATTCTATCATATATTTCTCCCAAATTGGTATTCATAGCTTTGGCTAAAACTTGTAATTGAGTGCCGGAAATGGAATTTGCTGCCAATACATTTATCGACTCGACAAGGGAGGTATAATAAGCAACAAGTAATTCTGGAACTGGTTCCGAACCCAATACTTCCGATAATTTTTCACAAATCTTCGACCAAAGAGTCAATGTTTCAACCGAGTTGCTTCCAGTTGCAGCCACTGAACATCTGAGCAATGATGCCAATGTTAATGCTGCGGATCCACGAACACCATCATGTAAATAAAATCCTAATCCAGGAATAGCAATATCTTCGGCGATTTCTTTCACCCATGGGAAGAAATCCTCTTTCAATTGAACTGCATATGTTCTGAGAAGGTCCATGGCGGTGACTTTTTCGTCCAACGCAGCAGAATGAACCCCGATCCATTTCCCAGACAAATTAATCACGTCCCATTCTTCGTTCAATTTCAATTCCTCGGCATCATCCTCTTCCAATAACGAGATATCTTGTGATGCCTTGGCAGTAACCATCAATGGCGGCAAGACAGAAGGCAAATAAGGTAAAAAATCTTTGCCCAAAATCTTACAAATTCTTCCCCATGCCTGTTCCAAATACTGTTTGACAACATCATCATCATCTGTGGAACTTTCTTGAATATGTCCGAATAAGGCAATCAATTCCTGACTATGTGGTTGAAACTTTTCTTTCCCGACCGCCAAGGCAATCAATGTGGAACATTCAATACACTTTGCTTTTAACAATCTGTTTTCGTCACCAACATCGGTTCTCAAGACATTGACTAACAACGGCATCAAAGTATCGTAGTATTTGATAAAAGTTTTTTGTGCTGCATCGGCAATAATAGCAATAGTGGTCAAAACTTGTTCTTGAACATATCTTTTTGGTGATTGCAATAACACTAACAAATTGTTTAATAAATCGTCCAAATAAGGTTCCAAAATCTCTTTCGAGGCAGCCTCGGAGAAATTAACCAATGCTGCTGCGGCATGGGCTTGTACTCTTGGAACAGATTTGTTGGTCAATTTGGATATTAATGCAGGTAAAATTTTGTGGGCAGATGTTCTTTGGATAAGGTCGGCGAAATCAGTAGACATTTGACCCAATGCATTACAACAAGCGTATTGTACTCTAGGATGATCGTCGTTCAAAGTTGGCAATATCATGTCCAAAATCTTTGGAATTTCGTTCATCAACACATCAGCACACCCTTCGGCGGCAGATGAAAGTGCCATAAGAGCAGCTTGTCGTTCTCTCCAGTCATTAGAACTGATCATGGCTGGTAAAAATTGAAACAAAGGTCCGGCCAAAGCTTGTCCATTCAATTTCAAAGCAACTCTGTCCAAAGCTTGTCTAGCAGCACCATACTCTGGCTCTTCATCTTCATCTTCACTGTCATCCTTGTTATTCCATTCTGCAGCATCGTCGTCATCAATGCAAACTTCAGTCAACATCGACAAGGTGATGAGAACCATTTGTTCCGTGTAGGAAGGAGTAAGTTTACACATGGATGGGGAAACTTCGGCAAAGGTACTCAACAATTCTAAAGCGGCCATTCTGGTGTTTAACTCCAAATCCTTGTTTTTGGCTACCGCTGAACAAAAATCAATAATCGTAGGAAACATATCTTTAAACATTTTTGGTGCCAATTCGACCAAATCAATCAAGGCTTCCAACACTGAAGCCAAAGCTTGATCTTGTCCATTTTGTAAAAATCTAGGTAAAGAATTCAACAAATTTGGCAACAAAGGTGATAACGATTTCCAAGTTTTCTTTGGAAGCTCCCTGAAAAAGGCAACAAACGCGGTACACGCAGCGATACGGACATCATCATTTTGATCTTCAAACCCAGAGTTATAAACTGGTATCACATCCTCAACATACGATTTATCAATCAATTCCGGTGACGCAGAGAAAACTCTGAATGCCGACTCACGGAAACTTGGATCCGGGTTTCTAGCTGCTTCAAACAATGCTGGAATCAAGTCGTTCCAAGAGCCAGGAGGCGAGGCATCTTCTTTGGCAACCTCGGAAATGGCATCCGAAAGCTTGTGACGGACTTGATTTGATTGAGGAGCAGTGAAACCTGCCAACAAAATAGTTCTTATTTGTTGTTTGACAGGTTCACTAATAACTCCAATGGTTCTATCAGTGACACTGGCCAATTCCTTTGGAGACTTGATTGCAATGCGTCGAAACATGACCGAAGAAAAGGATCTGATGGTGTCCCCATTACCTTGGCAAGCTTGTTCCGCCAAAAAAACTAACAAGAATTCGACATTTTCCTTAGTTGTCCATTCCAGTTCGAGTGACTTTTCTGCATCTGCTCTGATGGTATTATCGGTAGACAACAAGTTTTCCAATAACCGTGCTAAGGCACCGTGATACTCTTGTGGCAAAATTGTCATCGTAAGTTATGTTATATGAAAATTTGGGAAACTTAATCAATCAAGGATTTTCATATACTTTTTTGCTTTTATCGAATTCTTCTTTTTTTTTCTTTCTTTCTATACTTTTGTCTTTGAAGATTTGATCCTTAACTGTAGCTCAATTTTCAAGAATAGCCAGTATAATTTCTATAACGAATCAGTAACGTGAATTGGAGGAACAAAAAAAAAAAATATGAATAAGAAGAAAACTGTTACTTCCAAATACTAGGCGATGAGTGAAAATCAAAAT